>VZTM01016942.1:40896-227431 GCA_013400555.1 Jacana jacana
TCTCTCTTGAGTTGAGGTGCCAGGAAGGAGAAAGAAAAATACATGGAATGAATTTGAAGGGAAAAACTAGATTTGCCCACTAACCTGGGATGGTAGTTATCCCCACATTCCAGCAAGACAACTTTTGTGGATGAATTAGTCAAAAGGCATCATCGTCTCTGCTGCCCTACATTTATATCCTCACGACTCACCCGCCCTGTGTGCTACGGAGGGAACCATAACGGGAGCTGAACTGCGCTCTGTTTGCCCTCCTCCCAACGGGTAAACGAACTGTTTGTCATCAAGGTAAGTACCATGTTGGTCCTTAGGTGCTGTATTTAATTTTACTCCATGCTTTTTGCTCTCTACTCAGGCAATAATTCCCTCTGAAGGTTCACAAGGGACACACACGTTTCTAGTACATCTCTGTAAGAGAAGGAGCCCTCCAGGAGGCTTTAAAAAACCGCCGCCTTGGTCAAATATTGAGATTTTGGATTATGGGAACACCTGGGGAGGAGGAAGAGGGAGAAGAAGGAGCTTCTCCGGCTGCAAACAAATCCCCAAAAGAAAACAGATTAATGTGCTCTTTTGAGGGATGCGGCTGCGAGACAGGACTTACCAACTGAATTCCCAGTTCTCACGTGAAATATCTTGATAAGTCTTGAAGTACAATCTTGCCATAAGCAGCTTTTCCTCTGGCAGCGACAGCGAGAAGGACCGATTGAGCAGGTCGCTAATCCCTTCCTTCTCCCAACGCTCCACCTGCTCAGCGGGACAGGGCCAGCTGAGCATGCGCCTCCTCACTGGCTTTGCCAAAGATCACTTCTCAACTATTACACTCAGAGTACTCTAAAAGGGGATCATTTGTCTCCTGGTTTGTTTTTTTTTTTTTATTTGAATGCTTAGGGAGGGAGGCTTTTTGTTTTACTTTGTTTTAAAGAGGGTCAAGAAGAGTGCTATATTTATCTGGTAACAAAAAAAAAGAGAAGGAATATATCTCGAGATAAATATCTATATAGGTGGTGGTTTTTTAATAGATAAATGTCTATATAGGTTTAGGAAGGCTGTCACTTGAAAGCACCACCCACATCCCACATGAGTTACACACCATCGTGTCTCATTGACTTTACGATGAACCAAATCTGGACCTAAAGACACTGGGAGAAGACCCAACCAAGAAATCCCCACCACTCCTTATGAGATCAAACACACGTCGTGCTGCCACCCAGGAGGAGGAGTCAGTGGGACTGGAAGGATGAATGCTGTGAACAGCACTGAGGTCTGGAGTAGGGCGTGGAGACAACCATCAAAGCCTATGGACGGGCACAGCAAATCTTGCTTTAGAGATAAACCCAGAACGACTGTTTCTTACTCACCCGTCAGAGCCAGGCCGGGAAGGGGTGCTGTCAGAGGACATGGAAGACACTGAGGCAACGGAGAGGGGTCTTGAGGACGATGGCATCGTGAAGGATCTCACCATGGAGCGTGGCCGACTGCCTCGTCTATCATCCAGGCTTGAAAGCTGCAATAAAGAAACGTTAAATAAAGAACTTACTCCATAAATCACAGGGTAGCAGACATCTGGCTAGGAAAAAACCTGAAGGAGTGGAAAGGTTTGATGGATTTTCTTCCACGTGGAATTTTATATTATTAAATTATACATCATGTTTAACAACAAAGGAAACAATTCTAAAGAAAATCCATTTAAAGGACTCAGAGGAAAGATGTATAATTTTAAATATATTCCAATGATTCATTTGCTTCAATGGAATTCACATGCTTTTTTCTACATCTGGGCTTTCAAAGGGGGCTTTTTACAAGTAACTTAATTTTTGAACCCATCTCTGCAACTGAAGTGACTGCCCTGTCAGTAAATTTAAATGAAACAGAGTTCGTAAAAAAACAAAATAAAAAGGAAAAAAATAACCCACTCTGAGGAACTTTATGTCAAGAGAGCCAATTTGCAGAGTGACATCTAGGTTAAGAAGAAAATATATGAAAGACTTTTTTTTTGTTTGTTTCAGGCAATTTCAGAATTCTGAATATTTATACAAGCTTTGTTAGTCATTAATAACTGATATATGCATAAAATAATTGAACTCTTTCAGTCAACAAATAAGAATCTCATGCTGTTTAATTACAGGTATATTTTCCACCCTGTCAACTACCAGTAAATTGGCCTTGTACAAGGAAGACAGGAGAGATAAAACTCCATCAATCCTGACACGTCTTACCGGTGGGTAGAGTGAAATTAGAGCGATAACACCACCTGCATTTGACTTTCCAGTCATCTCCCCGATGATGTAAATGTATATTACTGAAATGACTGACATGCAAGTAGCATTAATGTCAATTATTCCAGTTCTCCTTGGGAATCAATTACTATTTGAACTTTCCTTGTCCTAGATATATTAGCACGATGGGATTTGCAGGACTACACGCGGAACCCCACTTAGAAGGACACCATAAAGGCTGGCACGTTCCCTGTAAGATCTCAGCGTCCCATTAAAAAAAAAAGTCACTGCTAAAGGCACAGTGAAAAGGAAACTCTGAAGGAAGGTCTGTCACAGAACACAACAGCATATTTGTCTCTTTCTCAGGGAGTGCAGTGACAGGAAAATGGGTAACAGCTTTAAATTGGAAGAGTGGAGATTTAGATTAGATACCAGAAAGAAGTTTTTTGGTGTGAGGGTGGTGAGAGCCTGGCCCATGTTGCCCAGAGAAGCTGTGGCTGCCCCATCCCTGCAGGGGTTCAAGACCAGGCTGGAGGGGGCTTGGAGCAACCTGGTCTGGTGGGAGGTGTCCAGGGCAGGGGGGTTGGAACTCGATGGTCTTTAAGGTCCCTTCAAACTCTCAACATTCCACAATTCTATAATTTCACCGTATGCACCATCACACCAAGGCTTTGGACACTCAGAGAATCTCACTTGGTGCAATTTTCCTGCCCCACTTCCTGCAGCATCTTTCCTGCTACCTCCTCAGTCCAGGATGCTCCATATCTCATCGAGAGCCGGAGCTCTCTTCCCTCACCATATCCCACATCATCCACTCTTCAGAATAAATCCCTGTGGGATTTCCCAGAGATAAACTGAAATCAAATTCACACCCTGTTTATACTGATGTGATTGGCATAACATCTCTAACCCCAGCGGTGTGCACCCAATGTGTGACCACTATCAGCACTGGATGAAGAGGGTGATGGTTTAAAGGCTGTTCAGGAGTATCTTGGCTGCTTCATATTTTTTTTTAAGAATCAGCTTAATGACTGATGGTTGTTTAGGGGCAGAAGTAAAAACTGGAGAACCTGTAACTGTTCTTTCTTTTTTTGTATTTCTCAATCTTCTATTTCTTAGTTTATTATGGACAGATTGTGATAGAGCTCCCATCCTGCCTGGGAGGGTTTAAGGATGGGAAGGCATGAAGGCCATGAAAATGGCACTATTTTCTCTGTGGTCTCCTTTCTCTCTGTGGAATTGGGCTTCAGACACCGAGTTTTCGGGTACAAGGTGAAAACCACAACTGCTGATGTTTTTAGCCCCATGGGTGCAAAGATAACCTTCAAAATTCTGGCCCATGAAGTAACATCTGCCTCAATCCATATGTCAATTGAAGCAGTGCCTCCAAAAACAATGACCCAACCCTAATTGGGGCAATTTGGCGCTTCCATGAGGAATCCACCACTCGCTTGCAGGAAAGCACTTGCCATTTGATACCATGTCCTTCACTTGCGGGGATCTGCTGAACTGGCTTTCCTTTCAAAAAGCAGTTAATGGGATTGCAGTGTGAGCTCCTTATCTCCTTCCAGGGTGCCAGGGCTGGACATGACATGGCAGTCCAAAGAGCAGGCTGGCAAGCTGGCTTTCCTGTGCCACAGCCAGGTAATCAAGGGTCTGCTGGTGATTCCCTTTGTTTTCAGATGGCCTTTGCTGACAGAAGGTGGACCTGTGCCATTTTAAAAATAAATCACTGCTTTTCGAGATGGTTTGATTTGAATATCACTCATTTCTGTGGGAGATGGCTCTCGGTACAGGGTATTCTTTAGTCTGACCTGGGGAAAATGCATATTGTCCTAAACCATACCACACTTTTGAAGATAAATGGTGTGTTACAGGACACATGTAAAATTTTCTTTAAAGCTTTCATATAGAGTCACAGAATCATTTTGATTGGAAGAGACTTTTAAGATCATTGAGTCCAACCATCAACCTAACACTGCCAAGTCCACCACTAACCCAATGCTCCTCAGCACCACATCTAATCATCTTTAAATCCCTCCAGGAATGGTGACCCCACCACTTCCCTGGGCAGCTTGTTCCAGTGCTTGACAACCCTTTCAGTGAAGAAATTTTTTTTCAGTATCCATCCTAAGTCTCCTCTGGCACAACTTGAGCCTACGTCCTATTACTTGTTACTTGGGAGAAGAGACCACTCCTGAGTTGCCAGCACACACTGCTGGCTCATGTTGAGCTTCTCATCCATCGATGCTCCCACTTCCTTCTCCTCAGGGCTACTCTCCAACCCTTCATCCCCCAGCTTATGTTGATACCAGGGGTTGCCCTGAGCCAGGAGCAGGTCAATAAGACCAAAACTTGGTCTTATTGAACCTCTAGAGCTTCACATGGGCTTACTTCTGGAGCCTGTCCAGGTCCCTCTGGATGGCATCCAATCCCTCAGGCATGTAGACCGCTCCACTCAGCTCAGTGTCATCCCCAAACTTGCTGAGGGTGCACCCGATCCCACTGTCAATGTCATTGATGAAGATACTCAACAGCGCTGGTCCCAGTACGGACCCCACATTTGGGAAGCATGAAGTTAGCAGGTTGACTTACAACAGCTCGGACACCGTACTGTTTTTCCACTTTGTCTTTCAGCTGCCGGAAGCAAGCCTCCATCCGCTCGTGGAAGGGCCTCAGCGCCTCCGTCACCTTCTCCCCGTGAATCCGGATGCCTTCTGCCAGGAACGGGATCTGGAAAGCAGAGTTAACACCATCTCAGTCTGACCGGCCCGTCCCATGTGGAAGGGTTAGGGCAAGACTCCCACATAGGTGGCAAGAGGAGCAAAATATGATGTGGAATAACAAATAATCAATAATGATAATAACACAACAACAGCAATAATAATAATAAATACCCCAAGAAAAATTATCACCATTCATTGTATACGAAGCACAATGTAGTAAAAAAAGGATCTGAAAACCTGTTATATGTTATTTTCCTTTTTCCTCTGTTATCCATAATCCTTTAAAATTAATTCACCCACAGCTCTGCCCAGTAATCATATATGAGAGGCACAGCTGAACCGATCAGACAGCACAAATATTCACAGTCCCCCCCCCGTCCTTTCAAATGGCAGACTGATGAACGAGGACTCTCACACGGGGTTAATAATGTCAGTCCTTCAGTCCTTTCCTAGTTTCAGGAGAATAAAACCATAAAGGAGAACATACTTGCATGCTTTCGTTAAAAAATGCTATTTCTAAGAACTGCAAATGAGCTACACCCTTGGCCACATATATATTTATTAATAAAACACAGTAGTTTTCTAGACTATACATTTCTCTTAGAAAATCTACTTTATGTTCTTTGGGAACAAAACAGAAGAGGGAAAAAATTAAATTAATTCTCTTTTGCAACTGAAAATAATCATTTATGTTCAAGGCTTCTGTCACAAAATATCCATGCCAACACAGGATTATACAATTAGTTCATCGTGTGGAGGTGTAGCTGACCTTTTGAAAATGTTTTAAGAGAGACATTTCCATTCCCACAGCTCTCCAGACACACCATTAGAGTTTTCTACCTCCAGCTTAGGAAAAATATTTCCTCTTCCAGGTCTGTTTCAGCCCACACAGTGCTCTGATTCTAACTTAGATATTCTCTGCAGCAATCAAGTTAAGAGGCTTCTTCTTAATAATTCATAATTAAATCATAATACTGATTAAAAACAGATTTTTCTAATAAGACCAAGCAGCAATCAGGAGTAGCTTTATTAGTAAGGAGAATAATAAATACACATGAATTCCAGATGAAGAAACTCAAGAAATCTTTTCAAGATGATTCTCTGAGATTTGGCACTATTTAAACAGACACAGTTTCTTCTCCTACAAGACTACAAAGAGACGTAAGGAGAGCAACAACATCTTTTACTGTAGGAACTTCTATTTATAGCCAGATGGATTTGTACTTTACAAAAATTAGACACTAAAATCAGAAAATTTCCCTGTTCTGAGTAAGTAAGTGAATTTCCAAATTTTCCTAATTATCAGGCCACACTGTGACCCTGCAGTGTTGCACGGAGAAGTGGTCACTCGGCTCATTTATTTAAAAGAACCTGCTGACTTTTTCAATGGATTATTTAAAAAACATCCAACTCCCAAGGTGAAGTAGATGTGGGGTCTGAAGCCTCAGCTGTGAGGTGAGTTTCACAAGCAGAAAATGCACTAATGAGCCTGTCCCTTCTCCAGTTTAGAACATGAAGCAATATGAAGTAACTGAGATTTTTTGAAGGGACATGTCCCAGTCAGGGAAAAAAAACCTCTGTCCCCCAGATTGAAGGTGCCAAGGAAGGCTTCCTTGTTGATACACATCAGAGGCACACAGCCATCTGTGGAGAGCTTCTGGCACTTGGAGAAGCAAAATATTAGGAGGGTTGATGGACAGGTCTGCCGGAGAGAGTGGTTGGGTTGGGAGAAGGTGAGTACCTAAAGGCTGGTGGCCTCCGGGTAGAGGAACCGTTGAGTCAAGAGATCAAGGAACGAGCAAGAGGAGGCACCAACTATAAGGGAATGAGACAAGAAATCACAGAAGAAACAGCAATGGTTTGCTATTACTTAATTCCTCAATTTAATAAACTCCCCATGGCTTTGCTGTAGAACTTCTGTGAGGTTTCTGAGTCAGGAGATTTGGTGTCCCTGGCCAAGATCACTTAATCCTCGAAACATCCATGAAGTACAGAAAGAAAATACCTTTGGACTGTTTTACTATTTCTTCTGCTGACTTCAAAACTCTTCCTACGTCTCCTTTCCAGACACTGACACAGGGAAATCTGGTGATGAGGAACACTGAATTTTAAATCTGTTTTAAACCTTTGTAGAACCTGGAGGCAGAGGCAGAATTTTGCCACGTTCATGCTATCGACAATTCATGTGGCTTTGGAGCAACAGGAGGGTTTGCTCATGGCTTTATTTCAAAAGCCCTTACAGGGTACCCTCACCTTTGGGAGGTGAATGAAAAAGCAAAGGTAGTGGAAGCAGAAGAACTAGAAACAAATGAGCTGAATGAGAAAGCAAACCAGCCCAAGGTAGCACTACAGCACTGATTCCCTAACTCTTCATCCCTTTTTAAATTTTGTAAAGTTCTCCTGCAACTTAAAATTACTCCCTGATATTTTTATTATTTTTTTTAAAGACCTTGATCCACGTGGCTGAAAAGAATGAAAAAGCTACATCCCTTTGAATTATTAAAGTGAATATAAAAACTTAAATCTGAAAGGACTACCTTTCATAATATCGGTAGCACAAAATATGACTGCAAAGAGGTTGGTACGCTGATTTTTTCAGCTGTGTGGAAGCAGCACAAGATTTTTATGTGACCCATGAGTTTTGGTATGCTGTAAGTACAGCTGCTAAATGCAGAGTGGTCAATGCCATCAATCATTCATTTTGCTGCCATCCTTTCAATCAATCATTTCATTATCTTCGTGTTAAAATAAAGAATCGGCTTGAAATGATGCAGCCACGGGGAAACATTTTTTTTTCTCAGTTGAAAAAGCACTAAGATGGACTAAAAGGGGCATGGTTTTACTCTTGATATTTACCTGCAAGAGTAATTGACAGAAAAAAACCAAGGTGTAACTCAAGTTCATAGGAATTATGAAAGGACAAGAAGAGCATGAATTCCAAGGCACAACAGAGACAAAGGTAAAGGGATAGAAGAAAAAATTAGATTTCCCTCGTCAGCTGACAATATGATTGTCAGGGTCCTACTTCATATACCCAGATTGATTTACACAGCCTAAAGAAAATCTTCCTGTCTTCACAAAACTCCAAGGCCCACATTATTGAAAAATGAAAACTCATTTTTTGCCTTCAATCACTGTCCCACTGGTGATGGATTCTGAGCCCTGACTCTCCCCAGGAAGTTTCCCTCACGATTCCCCCTCCTGCCACCAGCTCCTGCCCCGCTCCCGTCCACCTCCGCCCCGAGAACTGCTGCGATTTGAGAGGAGGGTTAAAGGCTTAGGATACACCAAATGTACATCAAACATCTTAAGGTAATTTAAAAGCACTGATTTCCACCACGGAATACCTAGACCTTTCAAGTGAAATGAATTTTCAGACACTGAACCAGTTTTCTGATCCCTTTTCCCTATTTTTGTGGTTCTGACCATTTTGGAGCTACACCACCGATGAGAAATTACAGATGTAAAGCCACCACGTAATCCAAACACAATGTGATTAGCTGCCACACGTATTTTCAAATAGAAATATTGTTTTAATACACAAATGTCACCAAAGTGAATCTTTGCTGAGGGAAAGAGTGTTTCATTTGAAGTATGACTATCAGAGGCAAAGACAGAGAGCTGACACAAAGTTAGTCTTCTGGGATCAAATTATTTTTCTCTATAAAACTTAAAGCTCCTAAAATCTAATCTGCTGTAAAAGCTCAAAATAAATAAATAAATAAATGGTTTTTGTTTTCCAGACCAAAAGAGCTTTTATTCAGTGATAGTTTTAGAGTCCTCAGAGGAATTTTTTATTTTTTTGAATTCTGTATCTCTGGTTCCACTACCTCTAAGACTGAAACCTATAGAAATTTAAATTATTCCCTTTATTATAAAGATAAAATCTAATATAAAAAGACAATGATGCACTTTCTTCTTCTGTGGGAAAAGCACTTCCAATCATATCTCATTTTTTTAGTTATCATCAAAATATCTTGAGAATGCTGGAAAATGGCCAGTAGAAGATAAGAACCAAATCTGAGATTGTTTCTTGTTACTCCTGAAAAATATTCTTTGGTTCCTGCAAACACAGTTCTTCATGCAAAAGGAGGTTCCTGCTTAGTCAGGGGACTGGGACAGGACATCTGTTCAGGACATCTCACCCCTGTGTTCTGCATTTACATGATATCCACTCTAATATTTCATCACTAAAATACCAGGTAATTTCACATACCTTTTTGAGTCAAAAATGGGACTGTACCGTGTTAAGTTACACAGCTGACAAAGCAAAGGGCTTGCAGTCATGAATTTACTAAATATTTTGTGTGCAAGTTAATTTTTGCAACTCTTACTTTTAATATTCTGTGCTCAAAGATACTGGAAGCGTAGATAGAAAGTTTAATAACCGGAAAAGAAGTGGTTTGAAGGCAGGAATACGTAAGGAAATACTGTCCCAGTGCGTGGACACAGCAGGAGGGGTTCAGGATTGAGCATTTCATCTTCCTGAGAAAAGTTTCTGAAATCAGCCTCAGATAATTAAAGTGCAAAATGAAATTGCCATAAAAATACTGACTGACATTATAATGACAAAGTATTTTCTCATTTATAGTCTATAGATGGGACACTTTAACTGAATTATGGTAACAACCCCCCTCCCCCCCCAAAAAAAAGAGAGAAAAAGGAAGAAGAAGAGGAGGTTGATGGTGTTTGTTCCTTGAGGGTGTATCAAATGACAAACGATGTCAGATCTGAAAAGATGAACTTTAGCTCAAGTTCCAAGGCAGTTTGAAATGGCAAAGGAGCGTACGCAGGGTGAGGAGTTTAACGTCTGAATTTCCTCCAAAGTGACACTAAAACATCTTTGTACAGGGGCTGGCACCAACCAGCCTGACTTTCTTACCTGCCAAGCGATCAGATCCTTTAGCTTTTCAATCTTGTCGTGATCTTCTGGATGCTCGTGCATGTATTTTTCAGTAAAAAACGCCTGGCCAAGAGAGAGAAACGAGCAATTATTTCAGATGAATCGACATCTGCCACAGAAGAACTACCCACAGCAAAGAATCCACCCAAAAGTTCTGCAAAACAGCAGTAAGAGCTACAAACACAAGCGGAAACTGCGGAAAGGTTTATTGAATTTAACAATGTTTTAAGATTAAGGTGTCAACCTTTCCTAAGTGGGCAGATGAGCACATGGGGCCCAAATCCCACCGGCGACCCTGCAGAGGACTTGGCACATCTCAGAAATCTCTTTCCAGCAGTTCCCAGGACACAAGAAATTTTGGTGGATGAAACAGGTGAGAGTTATAGAAGGACATAAATGGATGCAGCAACATGTCAGTCAGCAGGTACCTTCTCCATTTATGGAGGGGGTTGGAGCAGGGGGGTTGGAGCTTGATGGTCTTTAAGGTTCCTTCCAACCCAAGCCATTCTATGATTCTCTTGATTCTAACCCTTACTTCAAACAGAGAAAGCCCCAAAATGTAATTTTGACGTTACCTTCTCATAGTTTGCAAACCCTCCCATGACTGCAGGATCCACAATGCCATTAAGTAGCATCGAGAGAGGGTTAATGGGTAGGTTGGGGTCATTTAAGTGCTGCTGAACCATATTATTGATCTTATCGTTTGTCAGCTGCATGGTTTCTATCGCGTTTTCCAGTGGACTGATTTCAACCTAAAATACAAACAAAAGGAGGTTTTGATCAAGGAGCAGAGCCTTTTGGCCACCAAAACCACCACCACCACCACTAGAAACATCTCAGGAATTTCAGAACAGAAGACATTTTACCCAGTAATCAACAGAAAGGGTGGTTTCAGGCCTGTAAGTGCTCAGTACCTATATGCTGGGGTAACTGACCCCATAGTCAATTATCAGTGGAGAAAGATAAATGCATTTCGCTGCTGTAGGAGGGATTACATCTCAGCACAACATTCCAAAAGGCTCTGACAGGGATCACATGAGGGTTTGGGAGGATTATGGAGAACATCAGAGATTACAAACCAGTGAGTTTTAGCAGCACAATGAAGATCCAGCTTAATGTAACAATAAGAAAGAAACGCTAACTTAATGTGGATTTTCTGTTGGAAAAGGTAATCCTAAGCAGCTCAAAAATCACTTTTTTTTTTTTTTGCTGTGATTATTTTGGTGTGTTTCCAAGGAAAGGGAGCTTAATATGTTGACGAGATGACTCCTAAGCTATCTGCTGTGCTTTTTCCCATGAGGTTGCTCTTCCCCGCACTGGCTGGACTTCCATGAGGAGAGCTCCTCAGATGCCTTCATGGGCTGAATCAGCTCTCATGCTGTGCTTTATTTTAATTGACTCACCTTCAACTATTATTTACGGCCAGACACTGTGTCTTTCAGAATGGCAGTTCCTCGCATTGAAGAAACATATTTAAATATTTAAAATATTGCTAAAATACGTACGTTTAATGAATGGGCTAAAAATCACCAACCCAGAGCGTAGACAATCCTCACTGGAAGCCATACCCTACTTACATTAAAAAAGTGATGTGGTAGGAATAGAAAAGGAAGGTTAATTGAGGCCTGTGAGGAAAATGCGAGTGTATATTTGATTACAGGCTAATTTGCATAAATGCTACATAAACAAAGCAGCACTTCTACCTGGCGATCAGTTGCTTCCCATGTTTCTGAGAACCACTTATAATCAAATCTCTTTAGTTGCTACTCTTACACTCGCCGTCTGATTACATCAAGGATGTTTTAATTAGCATTTTTAACAAGTATGGCTGGTGAACTATTCTGGGAGGCAGGAGAGGAGGCCAGAGCTGTGGCTGTGCCTGTGGCTGGGGAGGTGTCCCCGGCGCAGACGGACAGACATCGTCTGTCCTTCAGAGCCCAGTCTGCTGCTGGGGAAACTGGGACTGGCAAAATAAGGCCAGATTCAATGTCTGATTCGGCAGGAGCTGCTGCAAACAGCCTACGCTAAATTTAGGATTCTGTCATTTGTATTAATGGAGCTTGTAACGATGCAATAATTTGTTGATGAACTATTGCTTTTAAAGCTCTTGAGTATCTACAGAAATTAGCGCCCATTGAGCTGACAGACATCTTTTTAACTTTTCTGTATCAGCAATCATGGCTTTCTTTCTCATTCTCCTCTTTTACTACTCTTATAATCCTCCCTCTAATTTTTTAAAAGCAGATGGAGAGCTGCCGTTCCCGTCCTACTACTACAAAGTCTGCTTTGAATCCTATTTGAAAGCTATTTATTAAAAATATCTATACTTGTAAATGATGAGCCTTGTTCCAAGTAGCTTGTTAACTCTGGACACTACACAATCTATTCAGGGAAACAGAAATGATGCACTCCTCCTACGTTTGCAACACTAAAAAAGTTAAAAAACAAGCCAACCCAAAGATTGGTATTTGTACTTTTCAAAACCAAGTGCAATTAAAAATCCAGTTCCTAATTCACTGGTCGGCCCCGGCAAATTTTCCCCCTACAACTATTTGTGTCCAACTAAAACAAATCAGGTACAGAATAAGGAGTGTGTACAACAAGTTCCTTGCAGAAAATGAGGAGAGTGAAAAGGTTTAGGTGAAAGTGCTCAGAAGAAATTTAAAAAGCAAATAGATTTAAGGAAATTATGCGTTTTCCTATGGGTTATGTAACAAAATGCACCGCACTCATTAAATTCCTCCCTTCTCTCTTGGCACAGACTTGACGTGATCTCACCTCTTCCTTTAAAGATATTCTAGTGCCATCTCAGTCAAACATGGAACGTGCAGAGCTACTCTAATTCATCGCGCTTAGTAAAACGTCAATAGTATCTGCATCCATAATCAAACTTTAGCACCAGGGGGATGTAAACCTTGTGCTGCTTCCAGCATTGCTGCTGACAGAGATGTTGACCAAAGTCTTTACCATTTCCTAGTAACTATGGCAGAGCCAGGTCAGAAGTTACCCATTGCTGTCTTCCCATGTATGATTAAATTCCATGCTAGTATTGGTTTTCAGCTACGCCACTAGAACCATCCTTACTTACAAAAAGGTTACAGGAAGCTCTCTCCCAGGACTGCTGCACCTTTGGGTGACAAGCACAGCCTTAAAGGTGCTCTGCTCTCAGCGCAGAAGGAAAAGAGACTTCCATCAGATTTGCCAGCTTTTTATAAAACAGCACTTTTTTGGCCATCACGAAGATTAAATACAATCTTCTCTATCAGGATTATATTGAAAATACAAAATTCATTAAAAATTCAGTGTGTTTTATTCAGCTGCCTATTACTGTCAAACATCACATTCATATTCTGTTACTATAGATACCATAGTCATTTTCTGCATTACTTCTGTTCATCTAAATACAACTGTCCAACATAACCTCAATGGAGCAATGAGAAAGGTTTTAATTAATCATATGCAAATTGTTCTTTTCCTTTAAAAAGAAGCCTCACAAGAGAGATTTAAAAACTGCAGTAACAATGTTTTTATTGCTACTTAAAAATTACAGCTGTGTAAGAATAATTTAATCTTAAAGGCGTTTAATGGCTACGTCTTATCCAAACAGTCTAAATGGTAGAACAGAGAAATGCGTAATTTGGAGTTATGCTGTGAGGCTGCTAGGGTATATTTTAGCAAACTATGGAGAATTAAAAAAAAAACAACAACAAAACCCCAACCTTTAATCACAAATGATAAGTGGAGAAGAGATGGGGACGCATACAATGCATTTCATTTGGGGGATATATTTTGAATCGATGACAATCAAAATACTCCAAATCCTCTTATCCAAAACCCAACCTGATAGAGCAGGGTTTCCCTACACCGCCTCAGGTGTAATATCTGACCTGCTGAAAGCCAGAAATACTTCATAAAAGTACTTCAAGCAGTTGATTGGTCCTTGCCCTAAAGGCCTGGAAGAGCCAGTCCCTGTTTCTCCTCTCTTGGGAGTGGAAAAGCGTTACCTGGGTCACCCTCTGTCAATAATCAGCACACTCAGCAAGTTCCCTTGTTCTAGGATGCCAGGTACAACCCCACTGATTGCTCGGTGACAGGCCTGGAGCAGAGTCACACCGAAACCTAAATGCTCCCCAGCTGTCGAAGAGCCCCTTTCTTTTATGCAATCTCAGTAAAGGCAAACTGATCTTACCATGAAAACTGATTTGACTTCAAACCACCTCAGAATCCCTGGTAATTTATACGCCGTCATATAGATGGTTCTCTCAATCCACATATTCTGCAAATATAACATAAACATCCTGTTGTCAGATTGAGAGCTTTTATCTCAAGCAAAGCCTTAAAACCATTAGCATCAGGAAAAGGAACTACAGCGTCACAGACATCGGGGGATCAGGAGGAGATTTCAATGGGTATCTGCTTGGGGAGGTGATGGAGCAGAACTGATTTAAATGTGATACATGACTTAGTGGAGAGCAGCTGCTCCCTTACCGAAGGAAACACCATGCCAAAGATCCACCAGTTTTACTGGACTCTCGTTCTTCCCCCAAGAGCTGTTAAGGACCATCCTCCACAAAACCACAACGTTTTGCTGTAGGGCAAGCTTCTCCCCCTGGAGGGCAGAGGAGCCGTGGGATGGGTTCTCGGGAAGGTTGTGTCATCCCCATCTTTGGAGGTCTCAAGGCTCGTGGTGGGAAAGCCCTGAGCAGTTGGGTCTGAGCCTAGAGCTGGTCCTGATGGGGACAGGGTTGGATCTGAGCCCTCCAGAGGTCCCATCCTGACCTGCAGGTCCTGACCTGCATTTGTGACCCTGTGGCTTTAAGTGAACTGCAATGGCTTTGTTAAGCAAAACCTCCTTACAGGTTCAAATTTAAAAATACATGATTTCTGGTTCCTAACCAATATCAAAAACTCTTCCCGACCTGATTTTGTTAAAACCAGCATATGTTGGTATTTATTGGGAGTATCCTTTAAAACAGAATTGTTTTTTCCATCCTCCATTAACAGAGGAAGAGCTTTCAAAGCGATGGAAATATACCTGATTTTTTTTTATCCATGCTCAAAGAATATTGTAATCTGTAGTGCTCTCTAGCAGTGTTTTTCTAGAAAAAGAGGGTTTCCTGCCTCCTCAGCCGAACCCCCACAGATTAGCAAACTAGCAATTTTTGATATAACAGCCACCATGAGAAGCCAAAGGTATTGAAGGAGTCTCTGAATGAACAGTCTTGGCTGAAGGAAAACAAATACTCAGTATTTATTGGCACATCGATTAGATTAGAGCCTGCAACTACAGAGAAAACCAAGTCCCTCACTCAAGAAATGATGCATTAATTTATTACTCTAATTACTGCTACTACTTCACTACTAACTGGCCCACCAGAAGCCCTGCGAATAAAACGCTGTCTATAAAAAAACCAAAGGCAATCAACTTGATGTAACCTGTTGTAAACATTTTGATGGATACAAGCTGTGCTCTCAAGGGGAGTTTTATTGACCATTACATGAAACATATGTTTAGTAAAACAAAAGATAAAAAAGGTTAAAAAACCAACAGGTAATGCTGCAAAAAGATTCTGAAGAGAGGCCTGATTAGAATCTTGATGGCAAGACAGGTATTGGCAAGAGACACCTGTCTTTTCAGTTGTAAACATTTTAAACTTATTTCTCAAAATAGTTGTTTTTTAACAAAATAAATACAGCTTTATCCATTTTTCCTACTGGTTTAAACCAGAACATGACAAATTGATTTAATTGAATTTCTATGTAAAAGAATTACATTTCAACTTAGGATTTATTCACCAACAACCAAAACAGAATGGTTCATATTCTCAAAATGAAGGGGGATGAACAAGCAAATCCCAAAAGTTCTCTCTTTTCTCTTTGTTTTTTTTTTTTTGTTGTTTGTTTGTTTATTTTACCGCAAATTCATTGTCCGCCTTTTTCTCTCCTTTACGAACGGGGCGCGAGTACTCAAACCGCTGGACTTCATTCACCCTATAGAAACTGGGACGGAGGGAAAAACACAATCAAAATCAAACAGGACTTGCTGCTAAACTCTAGTTCTAGAAAAAACCAAAAACCAACAAAACAAAGAAGTGTTCATGCATAAATATAAAATGCTTCTGGGACCCCCGTTTTGGATGGAATTGCTGCAAATACTAANAAGCCTTATTCTCCAGGCCTCTCACCAGCTTCGTTGCCCTCCTCTGTACTCGCTCCAGCACCTCGATATCTCTCTTGTGTTGAGGTGCCCAGAACTGGACACAAGACTCAAGGTGTGGCCTCCCCAGTGCTGAGTACAGGGGGACAATCACCTCCCTACTTCTGCTGGTCACACTATTCTTTATGCAAGCCAGGATGCCATTGGCCTTCTTGGCCACCTGGGCACACTGCTGGCCCATGTTCAGCCACCTGTAGACCAGCACCCCCAGGTCCTTTTCCGCCAGGGGGAATGTCCTCCCAGTTCCTGCCCTCCTGGGCTGGGCACAGATTTGTTACACAACAACAAAGTTTAATTTAAATGTTTTAAAGGTGAGCCAAAAAACTGCAAAAACCGACCCAAACTCACCTGACGATCTGCTCTGACACTGGCCTGTGGAATTTAGATGGCAAATCCAGTTTGGGTTTTACAGTAAAGCACTGAATATCTGAATTCCGGGGTTAAGAACCAAAAAGGGAATTTCAACCACGAGGAACAGGCGGCTCGAGGGGAACGCGAAGGAAGGACAGAACAACAAAATTCAGGTGTTACACCCGTAAAGGCAGAAGTGCAACAGTCTCCTGCTCGTGTTGGCTGTAAATCCTCGACCTGTGCATCTGCAGGAGCCACTCCACGACCCAAGGATACACTGCCCAGAGGAGTTCTTAATGTCATCACCCGGTGGAGACGTCGTTTTCATTTTCTCTGCGTTTGGAAACTGAGTCAATAACCTGGCTTCGAAGTCTTCCCGCCGCTCATACTCCTTGCCCCGGTAAATGAAGACTTTGTTCTGGAAACAAACAGAGAGGTGACAACCCAATACCAGCACCCCCCAGTGACAAACTGGGATCTCAAGAGGCATTGACTCCAGTGCTGTTGAGTGAGAAATTTCACATTCCTCACGTTATGACATAATCAATAGTTTAACAATATTTTAAGCTAGTCCTATAAAGCCCAAATGGATTTCCTTACCTCCAAATTCAGTACTGAGATCGTGAAGCCCACACTCACACATAGGCATCTGTGTAAACCACACTAAATTCAACGGGATCCAAGACAGGATTTCAAGGATCTATAAAACAGGCGCCCACTGAAAGACAACTTACGTCCTCCACCAAATCCATGGTCTCCCTCTGTAACTCCTCTCATCCACCTCCCACAGCTCACAGTGGAATGGATGTAAATAAACCAAATTAGGCTTTTTATACACAAACGTTTACTAAAAGGCACTGAAGTGCACAAGCAAGAGTAGGAGAGAAAGGTGTAAATAGAAAATTATGCCACTTTTAGGCAGAAGGTCCAAAACCACTCAATCTTTCAGAAAGACTGATACACCCTGCACTTTCTAATTGTCTACTTTGCCTTTTTCTGTTGTCTGAACACAGCATAACTTTTAAATTAAGTATATTGTATTTCTAAGTATTGGTTTCTTCTTTTCACAAGGAAGAAAATTAATTTCATACAGTCCATTTATACACAGAAGCAGCACACTAAATGCTAAAGAAAAATGCGAGAGATGACTTGAGTATTTTTAACTGATCAAACATATGAAAGTAAGGTTTGATATGAACTTAACACTTGCATCTGAATCAGCTTAACCTCATTACTCAGCTCGAAATGAACACTTGGTGAAAAAATTCTACAGCACTTATGAGGAAAAGGGCGTTCTGACTGGGGGTAGAAAATTGGAAGAGTTTACATTTCCTCAGTTGGGTTTAGCTCTGCTCTGCTGCCTTTTGAAATGCACAGGAGATGAAAGGATACTCCCTACTTGAGGAAGAAAAAAAAGGCAGAAGCCTAAGAAGCGTATATAGACCTGTAATTCATGTATATAGACCTGCAATTCACAGTGAAAACTGCAACAGAAGAAAAGGCTTATATTGAGGATCTTCTCAGTCAGCAAGGCGCTTAATAGACTAGTTTTCAGAGTTTGATCACTCACTTATTACAAACTGACCAATCCATGAAGGTTTTTGTAAAGAGAGGTGTTTTTCTACGCTTAAAAAACCAACCAACCCCATTCAGCTGTGAAGAAAGCGAGCAGTTTGACAGGAATAGATCAGATTAATGCAATTCTCTGTTGTGTCCCTTTGACTACAGAGTTTAACGGGGCGCTTGACGGGAAGGTGGCATTGTGCTCCCTGCCCTTTATGGGTGTCCCCAGATGGCTGAGCTGGAGCCAGGCTCAGGGCCGCCCCTCTCTTGGCATCAGGATCACTGGCTGTTCCCGACATTCCTAAGGGATGACATGTGCTCTCTTGAGAGTGACAACATGTGTGATGACATTTCATGACAACCAACAGCAAAATCCCCTCTGCAAACTTGCCAGTGACTTTATCATGCATTCATCATTTTGAAGATTCATGATCACGCACCTCTTCCCTAGGAGACTATCATAAAATATTAATTTAATCATTTTCTGCAGAAATGTGCTGGTCAATCTTAACAGTGACTCCTTCTTAACAGATATTAAAAAATTTGTGCCTGGTAAAACTTCAGGAATTATTAATAAGCGTTTCACAAAAGTATTGTTAAAGCTTTTTTACTCAATGTATCACAAACAGTTTTTGCTGTCTGACACCTGATAAAAGGTGTTGCAGGTGTTACTCTACAGGTACTTCAAACACCAGACCGACTCTTAGTTTTTCCGCATCACATCTCTCTAGAGTTGGTGTTTCAACACAGACGGTAGCTTGAAGAGCATCACATCACGCCTTTGTCTCTACCACCAATATCTGGCTCTGCCAGTTTGCAGAACTACATTTCTCAGCTTTGGGGCAGCTCAAGGTACTGACTGTCCTGCTCAGAGCCTCTTTGGTATGAGTTTTCCACCCATAATTTGGAGACCAAGCAGTGGGCCAATGTATGAGAGCTCATCTCCCAGTTTTTCAGGGTCTGTACACAAAGGATGCTGCAAAAATACACTTTTTTCCTGACAGGAACCCCCTGGGGTCAGCTTTATCCCTTTCAGCAGCAAAGAACCAATAATGTGATGTGCTTCTCAGGAGGTATAAGTGGCAGAAGTATGCCTGTAATGCACCACCACGGGGTGTATGAAAAGCCACACACATTTAATGCTTCTTGGGATGACTCAAGAATTTCAGTTTCTTCACATGGGCTTTAGTTAGTTGGTGGAAAAGGAGGCTTTGTCCCAGTGAACACCTGAGTTTCATTTCTTGGGGTTTTTGAAAGCCTTTCCCTCCTGCTCTAAATACTTGTCAAGTTTCTGCCTGGACTTCTGATCCTAAGATTTCTATGAGGGACAGTCACACTAAGACAAGTCTTCCCTAAAATCACCATATGTTTGTTTCTACAATTCACCATAAATATGTATTTTATATGCACTTCTAATACATCTTGTAAGACCAGCTGACCACAAGTAACCCGAGGAAATCAGCTTAACCAGCATTCATGGATTTATCCAGCGAGCTGGGCTTCAGCATAGGCTTGGGCTTGCTCCTGCTACATATTATGGTATACTCTGAGAGAGTTAACATGGAATTACACAGCTATAACCAGGTACTCATCTCATCAATGAGTATTTCTAAGAGGAAACCTACTACCAGCCCCTGGCCTGAGACTAAATCTCTGAGTCTCCTGGACTGGAGAATGATCTGAGAATAGTAATAATTTTACTCTTCTGTCTCTTGAACTGCCTTAATCTACCATAACTGGAAGCACCAGGGGTTGGAGAGAGATTTTTTCCAACCTGAAAATCCTCAGCTCTTAAAACAGATAGGAGCACCCCAGCAGCTGAACGGGCACCGTGGTATTTCCAACTGTCAGAGTCCAGAGGATCACGATACAGACACAATTCAGAGGTGCACCTCAAAATCCCCACCCGCCTTCAGCCACTCATCCAACTCCTTAACAATCCTGTTACTGCCATCAGCCAAATGACATACGTTTTAAATTGACACACAACTCAAGAAAATCAATGATAAATGACTTCTTTTAAAGGTAGCACACGCATCTCTGATATTCCACTTCATTTTAGTGACTATGGTGGAGAGGATACCCACATGAAATCAGGACCACACACAAAAGGCTTCTCTCCCATACTCATATATCTGTGTCTATATATACACTTGTCAGGCAGAAATGTCACCAGTTCAGGTGGTGCTCGTTATTGGCCTGGTTTATGGATGGGGTCGTCTATCTTCACTTCTAGTGATAACCTGAAGAAGTATGAAGTATTGGACACATTTGAAGAAAAAACTTCTCCGCTAAAATTCAACCATTCAGTATTAGAAACTGGAAAAGGGAAAACTCAATGTTTGTTTTATACACCTAAAAGCCAACCAGCAACGTTAGGTAGATTGTAAATAGCACACTGGCATACGATGATGTACCTTCTCTACAACTGAGGGAAGTTTCCAAAGTCAGAACCCTTGCTGTCACCTGTGGAAGAACAGGGACCTTACCCTTATGAATGTTGGGAATCCCTGCCCGTAGTATCCAACAGCAAAGTAGTCTGGTTTCGGCCTTATCACTTTCACGATGTTTTCATAGAACTGGGCTTGCTTCCTCTGCAAAATAAATAGGAGGGATTTTAATGACCTAAACTTCAAAGAGATTCCCCTATACTTAAGCTCTAGGCCTCTTTTCTGTGTATTTTTAACTTAAAGACCTGCATGTTTAATTTAATTTCTTCACCTTTCTATCACACATATGCTGGTATTTTAAAATACTCGACTCTGCACCCATTGTTTTCATGCTCACTATGGTGAACCTGACTGTTCCATACCCAGGATCTCAAGGCTGATGAAGGTTAAGAGGCTTTTCAAGGCAGCCTGAATTCCTGGTGGTGACACCAAAACACTGGTGGTGATGCCGAAACAGCGGAACGATGGAGCTCTTATCCCTAAAGCCTGTTCCTCTCAACGGTGCTGACTTCTCAGTTTGTGGCTGTTACATTTCATTACATTTTTTTAGTCTTTCTTTTCCCTATTTACAACTATTCATTTGCATATGGAAAGCATGCAGTTGAGAACTGCAGAAAGATATAAGTTTTGGAATAAATACACGTGTGTCAGATGCCATCTGTTTCCGAAACGGAACCCTTCTTGATCTCAAGCGATGAAATAATAACAAATGTGCAGCTTCAGACGACCTGTTCATTAGCTTATTTTATTACTTTTGGTAAGAGAACCAATTCTGATTTGAGGGTAGATTCATTACTGCTCCCCTATGATAGATAACAGTAAATGGCAAGAAGACTACAAAGGACCCAGATCTGCCGCACGTTCCTCAGTTCAGCCCTAGCAAAAGTACTTTGTCATCTGTGAATTGTCTTGGAGTCTAATATTTAATATTGCTTTAACAAATGAGACAATAGAGAGAACAGAAAGAAACAAAAATCTTTTAAATTTTATAACAGGGGGAAACCAGAAGAGCTGGAATGCTGCAGCAGGAAGAAAAGCCAATGGGGAGTGCTAGACCCGGCCCACACGGGAGCCCCAATTTAGGTCTTTGTCTCGTTAGGCTGAAGGCCCAATGCACACCGGTACTCATTCCTGTGACACCTCTCTCAGTTTCTCCTGTCTGATAAATAAAGAGCAGATAAACTCAATTGCTTGACCTGAGAACTGGGAAGTTTTGTGTTTCCCTGATTAAAAGGGGAAGAATTTCCACTTCCATATGCGACTGAATCACACCTGGTCTATAGCACTGCCTGGAATTAAGTCACTTAATGTAACAATGCCATGTGTATCGTGCAAGAAAAATGGTGAAAAAATACATAACTTGGTATTACTGGCCATCAGCTACAGTGTACAAAGTTCAAATTCAGACTTCTGCTCCAAAAATGGGTACAGTATGATAAGTGAAGAGAGGCTGTTTCCATGACAAAGTTGTTCATGTTCCCATGTTGCAAGCATAAAGGAGATGGAAAATTAAAAATGAGGGACTCTGAATGTGGCTACCCACTGGTGAATAATCGTATCTGACACAGGAGAGTCATTTCTAGCTGAGGAACATTCTCTACCAGATTCCTTTTATATTGCAATGAAGAATATCCTCTGCTGAAGGCTGCCCCGCGGGCAGTTGCGCAGGCAGCAGGTCAAGGAGGACTCTTCTGGCACGTCACAGCACCTGAGAAATGATCTGTGTCTACATCCCCTGCCTCCTGCTCTACAAAGGAATGGGAAACCAGTCTCCAAACCAGTTAGGCCAACGAACACCATCAGCCTGGCACTAAAACCAGTTAAAATGCCACAGGAGGAGGACCTTCAAAAAGGGATATACATTCAGCTGTGGAGAGCTGGAGGGCGGGACCATGGACAAAACAAGGAGGAACATGTAAGGGAGTGAAGAAACCACAAAATTGAGATGAGTCGTATTTATCTGCATTCTTTCCTCCCCAAGAAAGGAGACTGTGGAGAGATGGGTATGGAGATGCTTGAGGGGAGGTGACTCCAAGCCATCCTCAAACTGAGCATGGGTGCCAGTGGAGGGACAAGGTGCAATGACACCGTACGAACAGACAGACAGAGCAGGACAAAGCGGATCAACGATTCCAAGAAATTCAGGATGATCTACTCTGGTGAGTGCAAAATCACAGAATGGTTGGGGTTGGAAGGGACCTTTGGAGATCTTCTACTCCATCCCCTGCCAAAGCAGGGTCACCCACAGCAGGTTGGACAGGAATATCCAGGTGGCTTTGGAATATCTCCAGTGAAGGAGACTCCACCACCTTCCTGGGTAGCCTGCTCCAGGGCTCTGCCACCCTCAAACGCACCAAAAACCTGAAAGTCAAGAGTTTTCAGAACCAAACTGGAATCATGTCCTCAGTCATGTGGAAGTGGCTGAGCAGTTACAGGAGGGCCAGTGACAGTTGCCATTTATCTCTTTTGAGAAGATAAAAAATATGGTGCAGGCATAATGAGTGGGTAACGTCAGGGCAAAAATAACCAACTCTAGACATGAATGCCTGGGGATTATTCATACCTAAAAAAAGAAACGTGAATATGGAAAGACACTTGAGAGAGAATGGGGATTTTTTTTCATGTTCCCATTTATATTTAAATTCCAAATTTCCTTTTATACTCCAAATACATCAGCTTAACATTACCGAAATATTTATCTTTCAGCTGAAAAAAAGAAAAAAAAAAAAAGAAAGAAATCAATCTTTTTCAGGCACTCCAGTGGTAGCCAGTTAATCAACATTTGTCCCACAAAGCCAATCTGGGCATCTATTTCTGCATTTTACTGTCATAAAAGAGATTTTAATATACTTTTAAAAGGTTTGAAATAAAATTCTGAATAAAAAAAAATAACGTTGCAGTGCTTATGTCATTAAAAAAACCACCTACCAGCAGTTCACTGAGTTGTTCATAATCAAACATTTCATTTTCATACTGTTCTGCAAGTTCTTTACCCAAGGCAATGGCCTCTTCCCACATCTGTTGAAAAAAATAATCACAAGACAACAACAACAAAAAATCCCTGAATTACACACCTTGGTTAAGCAACACCGGAATAAAATAAATCTTCATAAAACACAACGAAATGCACTGTGTCACACGCCTGCAAACACTGTGCCTCTGATGTGCCAAATGGCTGTGGCAGCATTACCCACACGTCTCTATTTGATGCAAATCAAGTCAAATGATCAAATTGCTTCAGAAATAAAATGATTCCTGCGAGCCCAACGAGATATCCAATAATGTGTAAACACGGCCTTCCCACAGAGAAACCCCAAAACCCGGGACTTTGGATAAATGTTGTTGATTGATTACAGCCCATAATCACCTCTCTCTCCCTCTAATATCTATAATCTATATTAGACAGGATAGGCAATTTGCAGATATTGTTTTGAACGCATATTCATTATATTTCCATTGGTTCTCTTTCCTCTCTTGTCCTTCAACCATGAAATTCAGCAGCCGTCTCTATTGACCCAAGGAAATTTAACAATATCCTTCAGCTCTTCAGAAGCCAACAATCTTAATGAGGAGCAGCCAGAATGTTTTCACATGTGCATTTTAATTTTTTCTACTTTAAATACAAAAGAACCACTCAAACCCCCAGAAGATGCTTAAATTAGCACACCAGACTATCTAAGATCAAACTTAATGATCTGCGTCTGCTGTTTGGAATAAGGCTGGCATTGCTGACCTTACTTTATTTAAAAAAAATGAGATTTAGAAGCTACAGACCCATTTTGTTAGTATTGTCCTTGGTCTTATATTTAAATCCCCTTCTCCACACCACCTCATTCTCCTCTCAGCATCAGGCCACATGTTCCCTGTCCTGGTGAAATACCAGGATGAGCAGTTGGATGAAGGAGGGTTGAGGGAAAGGCTTGAACACAAGTTTCCCTACTGCTTCCCAAGGATGGACAAATCCCACTTTGGGAACAAAGAGTTTGAGATGAAGCACCACAGATGGTGGAAGCACCAAGATGGTGGGAGATGGATATTGGGAGAGAGCAGGGGGGAACAGTGGTCCTTTGGAAACCTTCACATGCACAACCAATTCCTGCCTCCACCCTGCACAGACACCCACCCCCCAGTCCCATCTGCTACACACTGTAAATGCAAAATATTTTACCCTCCAAGACCCTCCAAAACCCAAAAGCCTCCCAAGACACACATGTGAAATCCTACCAGTCAAAGACCCCAAATCAATGTTGGCTGAATTTTGTTTGACTTTTGATCCGCAAGTTGAAATCACAGTTTTTAGTATATCAGGAAAACTTAGGAAAAAAAAAAAGACTTTTAGGAAAATCACTAGTTCTAGAAAACTACAACACTAAGGGTTCATACGACTGACTGTGTGAGCGAGGTTGCTGCCAGCGCTGGCTGAGGAGCCAGGCAGGGCACAGATACCTTTGATTTAGTGGTACAAGCACCAGACTGGGACTCTGAATATCTATTTTTCCCCCAAAGTTGGAAATCTGGAGCCAAGCCAGGCTCAACGGCCACTAAGCCTCTCCCACGTGAATTATGCCAACGCCACAAAAGCAAGATGTGGTTTGCCTCCCACTGGTTTGCTCTCCATTCCTGCTTCTCCCTGGAAATGAGGAACCAATTTTTCCATTTTCAAACCCAAGGATGGACTGAAAGATTGTCCCAGCAGACAGAGAGGGAAGGGATGGAAAGCAGCAGCCTGAAGAGGCAGGGAGCTGCAGATGGTGGAGGAGATGAGGAGCTGCAAAAGGGAAAAAGGGAAATTGCAAGGGAAATGGTCAGGGATTTAGAATCATAGAATGGTTGGAAGGGACCTTAAAGCTCACCTAGTTCCACCCACCAAACCAGGTTGCTCAAAGCCAGGTCGAACCTGGCATTGAACGCCTCCAGGGACAGGGGAGTCACAGCTTCTCAAAGTAAGGGAGTGAAGAAAGAGAAAAGATGGGACAGAAACTCCCACCAATATGGCCGAGAGAGGGAAGGGGAGCTTTTGAGTCCTAAAACAGGCAAAACAGTGCCTGAGCAGTGACCTCACTTAAGGCAGAAAGGCGACGGATGCTCTCGAGGGGGGAGAGCCTAGTACCTCCATTAACTTCTCCTCATGGCTCCACCTGATGCTTCACCCCTTCCTCTTGATTTTTCCCATTTCTACAACAAGCCTCATAATACTGTTTATCTGGGGAAGAGGACTGGAATGAGCATGAGCAACCTCATGTTTGTAAAGTGCCTTGAAGATGAAAAGTGCACGGGAACGACTAATTACAATCACCATAATGAGGGATCACGTCTGCAGGAAATCACAAGGCAGTTTCTACACCCTGCAATGCAATTTTTGCAAATGGAAGGATTGGAATGTTTTTCTCCATATTACGTATCTAATCTAGAATAATGATACAAAGCATGTTTTTATTTCTAAACAAAAATTAGCATCAGTTTAATAGTACAGGCAGACTTGCAGAAAATGGAGGGCACTTTCACGCTCTAGGCTGCGTTAATTTTGACTCAGAAGAGCAATATGCTACCAATTTATAGAAACTGCACTAATATTCGGCTCTTTGGTAACTCAGCAAGTGAAACCTTTCAAAATCACTTAACCTTGCCTCATTTCGACTGCTGCTTTCTTTTTATTCTTCTGCACATTTTCATTTCAAAGAAAATGGCGTTACCACAATTCTCCCTGTCCCAGTTCTCTGTTTGTGTGTTCCAGATTTAACCAGTCCCTCTCCAAAACCAAAGAGCTTCTACTCTCTTTTCCACTGTGAAAATATTTACAGATAGGCTCAGGCAAAGAGCTTTGGAGCTGAAGGAGACTGGAAAGAAATGCAAGCCTAAATAATTTTAGCTTTGCATCAACACTGTAAAGAAACTGACTGAGTTCTTCCCCTGAATCCTGGATAAGCACAGACGTCTTGAGGCATTTCTGAAGCACATCTGGCACTAAAAGCACCCTTCTGGATTAGTGGTGGGACAAAGGAGGGAAGAAGAGGAGCCAAGGGGGCTGAAATGCCGTGCTAGTAGTGCTCAGTGTGAGAACCATCGCGCCACTGTGGTGTCACAGCCCATGGGTCACACCACAGCAAACCCCCGAGGAGACTGTTAAAATTTCCAGAAAGACATGGAGCTGTTGGAGCGGGGCCAGAGGAGGTCATGAAGATGCTGCAAGGGCTGGAGCCCCTCTGCTGTGAGGACAGGCTGAGAGAGTTGGGGGGGTTCAGCCTGGAGCAGAGAAGGCGCTGCGGTGAGCTTCAGTCTGTTCCAGTCCCTCAAGGGCTCCAGGAAAGCTGGGGAAGGACTCTTGATCAGGGAGGGGAGCCATAGGATGAGAGGGAACAGTTTTAAACAGAAAGAGGAGAGATTCAGACTTGATTTAAGAAGAAAATTTTATGATGAGGGTGGTGAGACACTGGCCCAGGCTTCCCAAGAAGGTGGTAAATGCCCCATATCTCTGGAAACCTTCCAGGTCAGGTTGGATGGGGCTCTACTTGAAGATGTCCCTGCTCATGGACTAGATGGTCTTTAAAGGTCCTGTCCAACCCAAACCATTCTATGACTCTAAACCCAGACTTGTGCTGTCGAAGGCAGTCCGTACACACCAGTGCCTAGAGGTAGCACAGCAGCCACCAGTTAAATGACTACTTTAGCAGAACTAAATCTCCTTTTTAATTTTCTTTCCCTTTCCCACCCTTGTCAGCGAAGACTGTAAACACAGCAGAGCCAGGGCTGCGTTTCTGTTCCGCCTCCCCTCAGCCTGATCAAACCCTGCAGACTGAATATAAATATTAATAATGAATTTTATAACTGTTTCTTTCAGAGCCTAAAAAATGAATCCTCGAATTAGTTATGATATAGAATTAGTTCATCTCCCAACATACACACAGTAATCGCACAATCCTAGCACTCTTCCATTCTAATATCCATTCCCCTATATGCAGAAGTAACAATGAACATGAAAAAAACAGATAATAAGAACATTTGTTTCTGGCTTAAATTACTGGAACTGTTTTAAAAATTCTTTAAAAATTAGTTTACAAGTTATACCGCTGATGTTTTGTCACACTGTTTATAACGGAGCACTTTCAGGCACGGGTAGGAAATAAAACAACTCTTTTTCTATCTGCAAATACACGATACAAGTGTCTCACCGTGGGAAAAGCCTGTTTCAGCCTTTGCCAGCCTCTAACCTGGCCCCTCTCCAGCCGAGGGACCTGCCCGAGAGAAAAGCACCACCTTTTTGTTGCTGCTACCTCTTAAAAACCCCTCTCCGCTCCAACAGCTCCGTTCTGAAATCCGATTGTCTGGTTCAATCCTCCGGAGGAACACCAGGGACTCGGTGTGGAAAGACTCAATTTGTAATATGTCAAGTTTCCTGAACTCCAAAGGTCCACGAGTCCATTAACCACAAACTGCCACTTGTGCAGCTGGACCTCAACATCTGCAACCCCACCAAAGCCACTCATTTTTCCAACGTCGTACCAGAAGCAGGAACCGGGAGTTCAAAATCAACCCTCCGAAAAATTCCACTGTTTCCTACGGAGCGAATTTATTCAGGTGAGGACGGCACGGCTGTGGCAAAGGAGCCTGATAAACCAAATCTAGATTCTGGGAGGTCAATAGCTCCCCATCTGCTGCCTCGCAGCTTTCCTGCCTTGGAAGGTTTCCCAGGTTTGCCCAAGACATGGCAGGTCTTCTGGAGGAATGAGCCGTACGGGGAGCTGCTACACGGGCTTCGTGCGATGTACAACTCATTAACGCGAGAAACAATTCATCTGGCGAGCGTACCAGGGAGAGAGGCTGGTGACAGTGGGAGGAAAATGCTTCTCTTGCACTGAAGGCATAAGAAAAACGTGTCGAGCCTAAATTTAGCTGTGTAGACACAAACTGCAAATTGTTAGGGGAAAGACTTTGAGGATGCAGCAGGAGATCTTTTTAGGGAAAGCCTAGCTATGTAATTTATTTTTTTAAGCTGGATTGCCTGTTGCCCAGAAAGAACTGCAGCATCCAATTTAGTTTTTGAGGTTCTTCAAGATCAGTAAAGGAGGATCTTAGGATATTTCCTCACTCCTGCTGAGTTAACAGTCAGTAAAAATGAAATTAGTCCAAGATAAGAATACTATCACACAATATTCTGGTGTATCAGGCACATTCCAAGCTGTTTAAGCTTCAGATAGTGTTAATTAACCATCACGCAAGCTTCACATTTTAAATAAAATGTTAAAACACAGCATTTCTCTGTTGGGAGTGCTGCAGTCAAGATGTGGAAGACAGAGCTGTGGTTGGAAACCCTTTAAAACAACTTGCTGCACTCATTTGGAACGTGGTCAAACGCTTTCTCTCTGCTCTCTGAAGACTGTCTCTGTCTCTCAGCTCTCGGGATGGGCTTACAGTGGGATATGAGCTGGACATAAGCCTCGCACTGATTTTTTGGCAAAGAGGTGAATATCACCACTGTCTTGTCAGAGGGAAGGAAAAGCCATTTGATGCCACCCCATGAGCCAGAAAAAGAGAAACTTAAGTCAAAGCAAGGTATTTACACCAAATCTCAAATATTTGGTGTTCACGGCTCCAGTAAAGCAGTCGAAGCTTTTTTTGGGGGGTGTGGGGAGAAAGGAAGAGCAGAATTAAATAAGCAGTGTGCATTTATTTATCTTTTCATCTCCCCAGGACCAAGGATTTCAATTTATGAAGCAGAGGAGAGCCTGCACTGATTTATAGACTGCGGCATCCACCGGCAAACGTGAAACACGTTGTGGTTTGCACATTTTATTGTGCAGGAGTAAGAATGCTGCTGCTTCCTTTCTGGCTCCAGAGACCACTCCAGCCTGTTTCAAGCTGACATCTTATCTTTATCAAGGACACCAACTATTTCTTGCCTCCAGTATTTCATGGGCGTCAACTGACATCAACTGCTCCACGCCAGCAGAATTCCAACCCCTTCCCCCATCACTATTTTCGCTGCTGGTTTTTTTTGGTATCCCAAGATACACTCAACCTCCCAAATTTTAAGGAAAGTCCCCGGATTAAGGGCTTTGTTGAAAATTACAAAGCTTCAGCAAAACACAGAAGGAACAAACACTTCAGAGGACGGTTAAGACCGCCGTGGTAAGCGTGAGGATAAGGCTTCTGGGGACAAAAGCCAAGAGAGAAGGAGATGAGACTGGAAAACGAAGAATAATAAGCTAGGAGAGAAAATTATGTGCATACCAGGGAAACTTGGAAGTAACAACATTTCATTTTGAAAATAAGTTGCTTAGAAGAGTGGTGAAAAGCGTTACTACTAAGGAACCAAATCCATAAAGCAGAGCAGCAGCAAAAAGCAGAAGTTGTATCTGAAAATGCTAACTTGCTACAGGTGAAAGGTGAACTTCAGCTTTAGGGGAGACTGGTTTAAGGACCAAAAGGCAAATATAAGAAAAGAAGCAAGCCTCTTAAGAATAATATATTAGAAAAAAAAATAATCAAAATTAGGAATCTTAAATGGATCTCAAACTACAAAGAAGAGGACTGCTCATGAGGAAGGCTAATGTTTTGTTCTCCCAGCGAGGCACCCACTCTCCTGCTTTCAGTCCAAGTCCAAGCCCACGCTCCCATTTATTACCTTACAAATTCCTCTGGCACTTCTGGTCTAGAATTGAGAGGTCCACTCCCTTCCAGTCTGGGGATACCTTCCTCTAAATTCACCTCACCACGAATGCTAATATTGAGGGACTAAGCCTCAAGGTTTGCCATGAAAAGTGCATTGTATCTTCCGCTTGGGAAATTACTCCGTTAGAAGAAAGGGATCGTGATTTTTGAGCAGCTGAACTACACAGTTGTTTAAAAAAACCCACCCAACCAACCAAACAAAAAAAAGTAACTAATGTTTTTAAGCAAAGTTCTACCTTTCAGGAAATCCCTGTTCTCCATTCCTTCTACATAACATTTCTAACCACATCCACCTCCCCGCTCCAGTCCACCCCTCCCATCGGGCAGGCGGGACTGGAAGAGGCACAGTCTCACAGCAACTTTAAAACAAGACTCCTGAGAGCTTCTCTAAAAGCTCTACAGCTGCCCAGGGGAAAATCCCCTTCTCCTGACATCTCTTGTTAACTTTATGGGAAGAGAAAGCAAAGCAGTGGGATCAACCCCGAGTGAACTGTCAGAGATGCAGCTGGGAAATTATGGTAAAAAAAAAAAAGACAAATTGGTTAGTGTGTTGGTACAGTCTTCTAAAAATGCCCAGCAAATACTATTTCAGATGATTTCAGCTGATTACTGGTCACAGAATGGCACAGTTAAAGTAGCTGCTGGACTGCATTTACAAACTGCATAGGTAAATGTAAGCAGTCGATTTAACCTAATGTCAGAACATCCCAAATGAGAGGATTAACTTAATTCTACTGCGGAAGCATCAACTTTGAGCTTCCTGACATTTGAAAAGTCGTGTAAGATGCTCACATTCTCAGTGCACATTGATTATCTTTTTTCCTTTCCATTGAACAACGGAAAAATTTATCCCCGACTGGAATCGCCAGAAAATCATGGAATCGGGGAATTGTCAGAGTTGGAAGGGACCTCCAGAGATCACCCAGTCCAGCTCCCCTGCTAAAGCAGGGTTGCCCAGAGCACATCCCCCAGGATGGCATCCAGGCAGGGCTTTGGAGGTCTCCAGAGAAGGGGACNCAGCAGAGGGGAAGAATGACCTCCTTTGACCTACTGGCCACACTCTTCCCTATGCAGCCCAGGATTCCATTGGCCTCTTGGCCACAAGGGCACATTGCTGTCTCAGGGATAGTTTACTATCTACCAGGACCCCCAGATCCTTCTCCTCAGAAATGCTTTCCAGCAGGTCCACCCCTAACCTATATCGATGCCCAGAATTCTTCCTCTCTGGGTGCAGGACCCTATGCTTGCTCTTGTTGAACCTCATGAAGTTATTCTTTGCCCAGCTCTCCAGCCTGTCCAGGTCACGCTGGATGGTGGCACAGCCCTCTCGTTTTGGTACCATCAGCGAACTTGCTGAGGATAAAGGGAGTCCCCTGAGAACGAGAAGAAATACCTGTAACTGGGAAAAGGGCTTTGAAAATGAAACATCTCCTCACACACATGAAAAAAATCACACAGGAGTCCTGTGATTTATGCTATGCAAAGGAGAAGGAGCAAGTGATCTCTGCTGTCCCTTCAATATCATTCTTCACCAAAAGAAACAGAAGAATAATGAAGATTCAGTTGTTTAACCTAACTGGGAGGGAAAGGGAAAACACAGCATTTTCAGTGCCATCTCCTTGAAGGCAGGCAGAGCCTTGCCTCATTTCTGGCTGTAAGATCTGAAAAAATATAGATTATCAAAATGTAGATAGACGGGTTATTCAGTCCGACAACAGTCTCCGGAGCGCAGATACCGTGCTGGGTAATGGGGCACGGGCTGAACAGTGGAGCAGCAGGTATTTCGCCTGTTGTTTATATAAACAGCTCATTAGTGCTCTCAGCAGAAATGGGTGGGTACAGCTTTAAGAAGGGCTGTTTGCAATATAGATTAGGAGAGGCTGCAGCTTTTCATTTACAGCTGAAACGCACCGGCCTGCTGCTCAGAAGAACAATTCCCACCGCCCCCGCGCTGGCGCCGTAAAAGCCTAACTGTGAAGCCATAAAGACATAAACCAACAAAATAAAAACATGCCACTTAGAATCATAGAATGGTTAGAGCTGGGAGGGACCTTGAAGATCATCGAGTTCCAACCCCCCTGACCACTCGTTACCAACCACCACTCGGACATTGAGCCACTGACCACAACCCTTTGAGACTTCAGGCTCTTCCTTTCCAGAGAGAAACACAGTATTAAAATACACTTTTAAATCAGTTATGACCCTAATTCTATTGAGGTTCTCTTTACTTGTTGTTAAAGGGTTAGTAAAACCTTCCTGAGTAGCAGAAACAACACGCTCTGGAAGTCGATGCCACCCACTGCAAAAGCTCCAAGCCACCTACAAGCCCCATGCAATCTCCTGGGCAGCCCAGCTCCATCCCAGTCTGGAGTGACAACGTTTTGAGTATCATTTACTAACAACTTCTAAATACTGCATTCAGATGCGGTATAAAATCTGACCTTTTAAGCAAAGTTTCTATCAAAACACTAATCTGATTCTGCTAAACACTAACTTGGAAAACACGAGCCGGTTTGATAATATCCTAGTTCTACCAGAAAATGACATTTCTGTCTGCACTACATTTATGCCACAAAGACTGTTTTTAAATACCTAAGTATACGTTCCTGAAATATTCTGACAAAGAGATTTGTACGTGAATTACCCCAACACTGGTACATCCCTCCATCTCCCACGCTAAACCCCTCCATCTCCATGGAGGTGCCACCACCACTCTCCCCACCACCCAACCCTGAAGGCAAATTCATCTTGCAATAAACGGTGCAACTGCAGTGAAATATCCTCAGCTGAGAATATTTCTGCCTCCTTCAGACAGGAATCACAGACACAATCACCTCTTTGTGCAGGTGAGAAAAGCCAAGGGGAGCTGAAGGATTGCACTGGCCGTTGCAACTGCTGGAAAAAGTCAGTCCTCCAAATTAGAATCATAGAATCATTTAGGTTGGAAGAGACCCTTGGGATCATCAAGTCCAACCATCAGCCCTACTCTACAAGTTCTCCCCTACACCAGAGCCCTCNCACTGCTTTTTTATTTTCCCTGTGGCATCTTACACGCACAGAATTACCCGTAACACAGCAGTTAATAAACGTACCATTGATTTCTTTTTACTGTTGGTTGTTGGGGGTTTTTTTAATATTATTATCTTTAAGTGCTAGTTGGTGGACCGTTTACATAAAGCACTCCAAATAACCTGTAGCAAGTTTAAAGCTCCCTGAAGGTCGCTTGATGCAAACGATGTTTATTGTTCAACTTGTAAGTAAGAGAGAAAGGCCATGAAACCTATTTGTATTTTTTCCTCCCTTTTTACCTTGCCCTTGTCAAAGTAATGGATAATTTCTTGATATAGTTGATCTTTCAGCTGTCCTTGAGTAGCAGCCTGGTATCCGTCCCGCTGGGTAAGATGTGCTGCACACGCTTCTTCTGACCACTAAATCATACAAGAAAGTGGGGAAAAGGGAAAGCAAATCAAATATTATGAAACATGTCAGTAAAACTAAGCTAAATAAAATGTATATTTTTATCTTAAAAAGTAGTACCACAGCTAATGCACTAACAAAGACTTTTTTTACAGTTGTGGACTTTGGTTGCTTTGATGCTTTAATGAGAGGCCAATTTACAAATATCAGCTGGAAGGAAGATTCTTGACGTGGGTTCCTCTTCTCAGAGCGTTTGATAGGACCTACCTTGGCTCACTAATGGGTACAACCTGCTGGATGCAGGTTTGTGGTGGGAGAAGCCCTGAAGGCAAGAATACATCAACAGAAACAGAAAGGACTGTGGGCACAGAAACTGAATGGCTGAAGTTCACAGAGAACGTTGAGGGCAGGGAAAAGCACAACTACAAATGCAACTGAAACCTCTGGACTCCAGTATTCACATCACCTCTTCTTCTCCTCCCTTCTCTCCTCCCACTCCTTCCACTCCTCCCTGTGGCCTACCTGGAGATGAGACAGTATTGGAGCTTTTTCCCTAGACAGGATGCTAACGCTGTAGCCTACCCTTCATAGCTGCTTCTTTTCATGAGGCTAGCAGGAAATTAATACCTTTGAGTCACAAACCTCCATCAAATCAAATCATATCATATCACAAAACCTCCATTAAATCAAATGAAACTTCTCATAGATAAAAAGAGAGGCAGGGACAGGTGCTCCAACAGGACTTGCTGCCTTAAGAAACCAGGTTCAGAAAATTAAATAAAAGAACTATTCGCTTCGAAAAAGAAAATCAGAGCTGCTACAGAAGGAGGACTGCCCACAGAAATAAAGTAGTATAACTTTGGGAAAAAAAGAAACTCGACCAAAGATCAGCAACTCACAGATGTAGTCACAGAACTGCTGTTACATCATCCAGTTTTGTCTCCTATACGTTACTCGATTTCACTCAATTACTTGATTTGCCCAGAATGTTTGTGTTTGCCTAAAGCAGGCGACTTTGTACCACAAAACTGTGTTTCTGAGCAGCAAAAAGTCCTGGAGTCTGCAATAAAATGGCATTTTTTTCAGCATATGAAGAACCACTATCTTGTCTTAGTTTTGAACATCTTAATTTTGACTAAATGGCTTAAAGAACAGCAGTCTCTTTTCTAAAGTGTGCTTCATCTGCTCGCAGCGATCCCATGGTGGCTCACTCTCCGGAGAGCCGGCCTTCTCGCAAATTTAAAGGTGAAATTCTCCAAAGCTCTCAGTCTTGACCCAAACGTGATCCCATTAAAATCGATGTGATGAAATATATGCCAATGATGAGTGTCATTGAGAATCCTCTCCTCAGGGTTTGAAAGAAAAACTCAATCGCTTAAAGCTACAGACATCAGGCTTCTGCTGTGTCTCCAGTGACAGCGAACCCCTCCACCCACTGCAAACTACTGGGAGTAACAGGATAATCTGGTAGATAGACCAACGCCCTTCCAAAATAAAATCATTCCAAACCAGCATGTAATTACACTTATAAACAATCACCTGCTCAGTGATGAAAACTTGAGCTAAGTAACATCCTTACATTTGCCATCTATCGATTTGCATCATAGGAAAAGGAAACCGGCCATTTCTTTCCAGTAATTAAAGGAGTATATTAAGATGCTCATCTGGTTTACAAAGACATTCTCTGAAATCAAGCCTGAATCTACAGATACCCAGGAGATCCTCGAGGACAGTCTCCAGCACTCCCTTGGATTGCCTTTGCAAAAGCAATTCTGGGGAGAGCTGATTTATTGCAATGTGTGTTTAGGTGCCTCCACACGTTACATCGTTTTTGGTATTTAAAACAAATTTTGAGTGCAGCTTTGCAATCTATACCCTGCAGTCTTGCTTTCGCCATGGTTCCACTCCTTCCAGCTGAAGAGGAGTAACTGGTGCCCTGGCACACAGGGAGGGCAGAGGGCTGCTGTCCTGCCTGTACCAATTACATGTGCTGAAGAGAAAAGTGACCTCAGAAGCAGCCCCAAGAGGATCATCAGTTTAAAGTGGAGAACTTCCAAGGGCCACAAACAAAACTGCTGCTGGCTACTGCTCAGATGACTTTCAGTGTGTTTTGGGGCTCACCTTAAGCAGCTTGGCGTGCAGAAGTAACGTGTAGGCAGCTTCTGTGTAGTTGTCACACTCTTTGTGCAGGTCACACAGCTTGTACAAATACCTGCAAGTCATAAAACCAGCGCTGCTTAATGAGGGTTCGTTCTTAAATGTTACTGAATAATTTATTTCGAAGACGACAACAGTTCCAACTCTATCTTCAAGCAACTAAGTATGCATGGGTTTAATTAATGCTCTTACTCCTGTGTGCAGACAACCTTTAGGACCATATGCATTTCTGCTGTGGTTTTATTTTCCATAGCGATACACGACTTGTGATGCGTGATGAATCCTCTAAGGATTTTGCACAAGAAATACTGCTCTAACTTTTCTGCTATGGATGCAGATACTCGTCTTCTTCCTTAACTTCAGCATCCTCACAGCTCTGGAAGGGGATCCTCATTTGTTCATCGGGTTTTTTCAGTGACAATTTAAAAAAACCCAACCAATTCTTAAAAATAAAATTTTTAAAATTGTATATTGAAAAAGCCAGAGAAAATACAGACCATGAATATTCACAATGACACATTATAAGCTTTTTAACAGACACAGGAGAGAACTTGGGTGGGGGTTTGACAGTGAGAGATGATTTGTCTACGTGGAGGTGCTGAAGAGGGCAGGGCTACGACTCATAACGTCCCCTGTTCGTCCACAAGTGTCAACCCTGCCTTCTCCTAAATTGTCTTTTCTTTTTGCAAATTAATAAAGCAATAATTAAAACCATTTAAGCAACAGGAAACAAATTCACAAGTGAAAATCCTGACAAGAAGGTAAGAAGTATCTGAGAATGAATTCATGAATAATATTTAGATACCCTAAAATAGCAGGAAAAACACAACCTTCATCATTTTAGCACAACGGTCTAGCCAATTTCAAGCCAACGTACAAATAGAGGACCAGGAACCCTGAGGTTTACAAAAGCACAACAACATATTTCCATTTTTACTTTGCATGGAAATTGATTTTGAAAGGTTCCTAAAAGCTTTAAATTTAAAATAAGTATCAGTTGTGATATTATTTAATAGCCCTTTTTACCCCAGGTCACGTATTTTGTACCTCACCAGGAAGTGAAATTATTTCTTTGCTTGGTTTTCTTTGGACATTTTTGTGTGTTTTTTTTCCCCACTCTTGAGCATTTCAGTGTTCATCATAATGCAGTTGCAGGAGGTGGAGAAGGGGGACATAAAAATCTCACGACTAATTTCTACCGCTCAGCATTCTCAGGGAAGATAAGCTTCTGAATGTACTTAAGGTCCGGAAAAAGGTATGTTTTTTTCATTACTTTTTATCCTCCAGCCCCCAAGTGGCTGCTTAATATGAACTTAATTTTCTCCAATTACACTACAGGAAAGTCAAGCAGAGTTTGTCACTGGTCGTGTTTACAAACCTTATGTACATTTCTTCTCTCTCAATCTCCTTGTAGAAATTCTGAAAAACAACATAATTTTGTTACAAAGCCTTTGATTTTGCAGCCTGGAATGTATATACAGAACATGCTCCAAATTAAAAATTCATAATTGCATAACATCAACCTCAAAAACCACAAAATGAAATTTGCCTCTAGACACAGAACACAAGTTATTTAACTTATAAAGTCTAATGCTGTGATGTTTCGTGATGCAGCGTATTAGAGCTTATGTCTCATTGCAAAGGTTACGAATTTGCAAGAATAACACCGCCAGAAGTTTGCTTCCGGCGTTCGCGAGTCTCACATCATTAACCATTTTCAGTTGAAATTTCGTAATATACAAACCCGTAATTTTTAAGCAACAGTTGTTCTATGGATTTCAAACTCCACGCCTTAGTTGAGCAATACATCATCTGCCCCTGAATTCTAATAGCTTCTTTGGAAATAAAAAGTTAGATTAGTGTTATTTATCTGCTTTCATATGCCACACATTACCATTACTCTCTTCAGAAATGTCTGAATGCCTCCAGTCTCGAGATAAACTAGTTAACACCACAAATATTGTAAGTGCAAGATATGATAAATTGGGAGAGATATTAAAGGCATTTCTGAATCTAATTTAAAGTTTGCCTTCAAAAGCTAAAATACATCTAAGAAAACAAAGTACAAAGAACTTTCTCCCTCACTGAATCACAATGTATTTCAATGCCAAACTAAACCAGCCTGAGTAGCCACTAATAGATGGCAAAGCCCAGCACTGAGATGTGTGAGCCCTTCAAAGAGAACCAAAATACAAGACAGAACCTATACATTGGAGTTGGAAATGATGGCTCACCCAGTGGACATACCACTTCAGTTGATGCAACTGCATGCTGGTTGTGAGTTCAACTCCAAAGACAAACTCAACCAAATGAAAAATTTCTGCTGTTTTTTTTTCTTACTTGTGGTTTTTGGAGGGGGAAATTTGAAGTAGAAGAGACTTCTGAATTAGGTGGACCAATAACGTAAAACCATTTCACCCTAATATTGCTGCCAGCTGCCCTGCCCTTCTGGTGGAGCTCCAGAAGCAACATCAAACCAACCAGAAGGGGAAGAGGCCCAAGGCAGCAGGTTGACAGTGACACAGGTGACATTTCCTGCAGTCCCCTCTCCCCCAGAACGTTGTCCTGGCTCCTGTCCCATCTTTGGGTGTGGATTCCCAGGTGGCCCTGCCGGGAAAGGGCCCAGGAACTGGCGGGGATGAAAAAGAACTGGTGGAAAAGAGCATGAGCTTTCAGCAAGATCCCTCCTTGGATCATGCTCTGCATGTTTGCTTTTGCCAGGATTTTCTGGGCAGGAACAAGCAGCTGAGGGGAACAGTTAAGGCTTTTTTTTATTATTATTTAACATCAGCACTAGCTTAAACGTATATCAAAACCTCTGACTTAAAATATAGTCAATACAGACAAACTTAATCCTCTAAAAGCCTCTGCATCATTAAAGTCCCAATTAAGAACTCTTTGAGACCTCAGGTGGGAATTGTGCTGAGCATCAGCCCTGGGTCGGATTTTTGCAAAGGCATAAATTTCACTTCAGGTGCCTGGAGAATGATGAAAAGAGCGAGCTGGCCCTGGAAGGCAAATGGGACTTGAAAATCAAGCCAAAGTTTTAAATCACATCTACTGAAAAGGATGGGAAGTTCTGCCCTGCGATGCTCTCCTGCACTTCCCGCAGACTCGGTGCCTGGGTTATGTGTGGATACCTCACGCTGATTTAACCTGACAGCAGTAAATCACCCAGAGAATTTATCATCTGCAAATACTCAAAAAATCGAGATGATGAAAACCAGCATCAGGAGATGCTGCTGGAGACACTTGGAGAAAATGGAACCAAGTCCCAAGTGTGCCATCGGTCCCTCTGCCCTTGGTGTGGCGAGAGTTAGCAGGAGGAGACTCAGAGCATTATGCTGAAGGGAAGGAGAAATAAATTCACCTTCCCAGGGGAATTTTCCCAGTTTTACAAATTGGTGTATGTGGATTTTTTATTTCTGATCTGGCAGGTGTTTCTAACTCAAATTCTGCTCAGGAGGGCGTTAGGGCTTTCCTGCGGGCAACCTAACAGCACTGGCTAGATCAGCAGCCGATGGCAACCAACCCTCCAAGTTCCTCCTCTCTCCCCATTTCCTCAACATTCGGGTGCTTTTTTGATGTGCACAGAGAGGAAAGCCAAAAGTAATACTAAAATCCCAATTTCTGATCTGATGTCTCTGTCTTTTCTCCCATTCTAATTCCGTTTACAGCTGATGCCAGAGTGGGGCATAAAGGCTGCGCTGCACAAGCCCAGGCCCTTTGCATCATTTGCAAGAGCTAAAGCTACAAACTAAAGAGCTAAAGCTACAAACTATTTATGTGGGTATTTCCACACCAGCCTGAACCAAATCTCTCAGCCATAAACATAAACCATAAACACTGTCTGTCTCCTGCACACTTAAGTGAAAGAAAAGCTTTGAGAGGGATGAAAGCTCTGAGTCCTTAGTGGGTAACAGTTTAATACTGAGTCCCATCAGAAAACTCAAACCTAGCCAGTCCTGTGTTTGGGGGGGTCTCAAAAATTGATTTTGACATAATTTTCCCATATGTGCTGATTTTGTGCTAGTACAAAACCTCACACTCGAACACCTCACACTCGAACACTTCCACTGAAGAGCATGACGTGAGCACTCTGGGGTGACCCCTCCTGCATCCAGCTCTCGCCTAAACAGGCACAGGTTTGTAGCACAGAGGAGAAATTCCATAATTTCTAGAACTAAGAGGAGGAAATTTCACATCAGTGAGGAAAACACTCCCAGCTTCTTCTGCTGTGAATGAAACAGTAGCACTCAAATTCCTTCAAAAATTCTGGCTCCGGAAGCTGAGCATTAAGCAGAATACAAATGGGATTGCAAATGCATGACAATCTCAGCAGCAAACTGCATATTATTCCAGTGCTCTGTATGTCAACGTGTTTTGCTGCATAAAGTTCTTCATGTGTCAACTGTAAATGTCAATGAACAGCCCTTAAAAACCAGGCCCTACAACATCCCTTCTCACATCTTTCCTTAGAGTCAACTACAGGAGCAATAACTGTATTTTCATAGGTTCACTTTCATTTAAAAACAAAACCCCAAAAACTCCCAAGTATTCTACACTTTCATGATAATCCTAACACAGATCTTTGGTTAAAGGTGTAAAATGAAGAACGCACTAATCACTTCAGGCTGGCGACGTGTCACTTACCAGCACGTTGACGGTACAGCTCATGCGGTTCTCCTTGTTCTCGTCGTGCATTATGGTCCTGTAGTCCAGCAGCCTCTCCATCAAGCGGACAACAAGCTTCACAAAAGTTTCTCCACTCTTAGCCAGGTATTTGTGTTTCCTGCAGTGCTCCAAGAGACTGAAAAACCAATTACATTCGCCTTGTTAATCAGGCACCGGGAAAAAAACCAAGAAAACCCCACCTTGACTCAGGTGCAACTTTAAACATTGTGCATCATTAACAGATTTTAATTATTTCTGGGCTACAAAGTTCATTGTAGCCTAATTGCTCTCTCTCCCGACTTTACTGTGACATAAATCTCGCCGCTGATCAACACTTACATTTTGTCAAATAGCACTTTGTACTGCTCGTCTCCTCTGCCTCCTTCCACTTCATGATCCAGTTTCGTGATGATCTCATTTTCAAACTATAATTAAACAAAGCAAGCGTAAATAATCAGATGGCAAATATTTCACTTGATTGCCGTAGCCTCAATGGTTCACAGATTGGTTGGGTACCTCAGTGAGATGTTTAGCCACTATTTTAAAGCTTGATTGACTTTAAGAGTTGGCAGTCCCTGGTATTAGACTATCCACGATGATCGGCTGGCCCTACAAGGACTTTTCTGCTGAGGAAATCATTGGACATGTTGTTAAATGAAGTGTAAATATTTGCATTATGAAAAACTAAATAAAGAGATTAATGACAAGAATGAGGGCGGGGAAAAAGAGGACACAAAGCCAGGGACAGACTGTCCCCTGCAGTAACAGTAACAGCAACAAAGGTCACAGCCTTCCAAGACCTGAAGGGAACCTACAGGAGAGCTGGAGGGGGACTCTTTGTCAGGGAGGGGAGCGATAGGACAAGGAGTAACGGCTTTAAATTGGAAGAGTGGAGATTTAGATGAGATACTAGAAAGCTATTCTTTGCTGTGAGGGTGGTGAGACCCTGGCCCAGGTTGCCCAGAGAAGCTGCGGCTGCTCCATCCCTGGAGGGGTTCAAGGCCAGGCTGGACGGGGCTTGGAGCAACCTGGTCTGGTGGGAGGTGTCCCTGCCCAGGGGGGTGGAACTTGATGATCTTTAAGGTCTCTTCCAACTCTAACCATTCAATGATTCTATTAAAGTACAAAAATGCTGGAAGCTGTATGCAAGAGGCCATGTAACACCTGAGGGTGGAGACTCAGCCAGATTCCCAGTCCAGCCCTACCAACATCCCTTCTCAGCAAACACACACACTCTGACCCATGGTGGGGCACAACTCAATTAACACACCTGTTAATAAGTCACTGCAAAGGGGAAGGAACTAGTTTTAAACAACTTTAGTGCAGTATCTTATTTGGGCAATAATAAAAGAAAGCAAACCTAGATAGGCCTTAGAATATATTTTAATGTAAACCACATAATTCACTGGGTTTTTAATGATTATAGAGGGTTTTACCTGTTGCTGCTGCATCCCCTCGGGCCCAGGTTAGGAAGGAATGTGACCTGCTAGCGCATGAGGGCTCACTCTAAATTGGCTGCTACGTAACGACTCGCTCACTTAATTCCTAATTCTTCATTAAATAAGCACAGACATCTATGCCATTAGCCACAGAGCCTGTTGTCAAGAGACCAGAGCAGAGGAGCCCGGGCACAACGGGAGCCAGTGGCAGGGCCAGGGGAGCCCATTAGTCAGAGTGGGCACTTATGGACAGAACGTTTTTCCTACTGTCGCTCACTTAACTCCTCCGAGGAGAAGCAAAGGGCCACCTGCATGAGAACAAAGCCTACTAACATTTTGTAAATGTCAAGGGGATGTACTTTGTGTCTGCAGTTAATGTTAACGGCATATAATGTGCCAACGAAAAAAGAATGGACTGTCTGCAGCTTGATCTACTTCCAGACCGAGGATGTCCTTCCAGAGCCACTGGGCTCAGCCACAGCCCTTGGACCTGCTCCTCTGTTCAAGTCAGGAGCTTTCCTTCCACCTCCAGTCATACCAGTAAGATAACAGCATTTCCTGGTTTTCAATAATTATTTCCACTGATCAAAATATCTACTGTAGTGACAACAGAAATAGCTTCTTTGTTAAAGCCACCAAACACTGCCCCATCAACAGAGAGGCTCTCTGGAACTGGAGAGGGCAGGCTTTTGCTGAAAGCCCACAAGCAAACTCAACCAAGGACCCAAACAACAGATGGTCCCTCATAAAACTATTTTTATTGTTATACCTCACTGTTCTAAAGTTGAAAACCCCAAACCTCAGACTAAAACATATCAAAGGCACTCTTCTCTCCTCCATATGATCCACAAAATGACAGAAACCCTGGGCAGAAGAGACCTCGAAGGTCATTTGGTCCAACCTCCCATGAGGTATAGGACTATTGCCAATACGAGGTCAGACCAACTGCGACTTGCTTTGTCAAGACCTCATCATCTGCATGGATGGAGAATTACACAGTCTCTCTGGGTAACCTCTTCCACTCCCTCACTACTTTCCTCGTGAAGAAATGAATGAAAAGTGAAGTGAAATAAGGGGTTCGATACAATGAATCCATTATTCAAAAAATGACAGGAAAATGAGAAAAGGAAGAATAATGCAATCCACCCCCTCTAAGAAGCAAATACAAGCTGAGACACGTTCCCACAGTACAAGGACGTGTCAAGTAAACCACTGAGGCAACACAACGATGAAACAAAGAAGTCACAAAATTCATGTTCTCTAATGAGACTAGAAAGAAATTGACTTTCTATACCCATGTGAAAAATGACACTTGCTGCCAGAGTGAGCCCTTCAGGTGATGTATTTTTTAGCAAGAGATTACTCATAAGAAGAAGATCAATTACATTTGTCATACAGGATCTTGAGGATATTCCTGATACCAAATTTACTTAAATTTCTGTAAATCTAGGCTTTCTTGGTCAGTCTCCCTAATGGCCCTCTTGGGTGGAACAGAGCTAGACTTGAGGTATTTCTGGGGTTTTAAGGACTATTAACAATATCCTTGCTCTTCAGTCACTCTTGATACTTCTCAAGGAATCGATATGATGCAGATCAGGCAAGTCAGATGACTACACGTTATCCAACACAGTTCAAATTTCTTCTGTGGCCTTTCCACAGAAGAAGGCTTGATCAACACAAGTTGAGATTTACAGAGCTACTGTCTTCCACGACAGGAGTAGGAACATGGCCCGGGAGATGGAGAAGATAATGGCACTGGGACACCACACCCGGCATCCGCTGACAAAGTCTCATTTTTTTGCTCTTTCTTTCATTCTATTTTTTTTTTTTTTAATGAACAAGTGGCATAATGAATAAGTTTTTAATAAAGAAGTGGCAAATTTTCAATGTTGACTTGAAGGCCAGTGACACTTGGTGAGGCTCCCTCTGGAGGCTGATGGGGGGTATCTGGCACCAACACTGAGCTGAGATTGGGATCTTGCTGTTGACAGCAGAAGCTCGAGGGGTGATGTTAGGAAGATTACAGGAAATTATTGTCAACTTCTCCTTGCCGTTGATCAAGATCTCAGCTTCCCTTCAGGACATGTGTTTGAACTTGAGCAAAGAGTCTATCCACAACCTCATCTGTCCGTTACAATCTCCCATCTGGAGAAAATAAATCAATGTAAGCTATCTAGCGTCTTCAAGTGTCAGCTCAAGTAATCGCTTTCGGTTTTAGGTTTACCTAAAGTGTGGTCAGGCTATATTTGTAGCACTAACTGACAATTTAATCTAGCTGGAGAGGAGGAGGACTTCCAATCCTCCAAGCTGCTATAAATTTGTTTTGATATGGGATAATAATGAATTCGCCATAAAAAGCTGAAGTGACAGATAACACCTCTAGAAATTAGTCCTCCTGCCGAAATAGCACACAAGGAGGACTGTAGAACTTTGTCCACAGGCTGCTGTGGAAGCTGGTGGCAATTCCCAGCAGTTTCATCTGCTCCCTTTCCCATTTCCCCACAGCATTCTGGTCAGCAAACACTCGTTCAATATTAGATGATTTTTGGAGGTCTCCAGACTTACTGCATCACCTCTCTCCCTTGCTCCTCCGGCGGGCTGAGGGAGGAATACTAATATTCTCCAAAAGGCCAGAAAACAAGACTAACTTACACATTCACATTTCAACCACAGGTAACCAAAACCGTTACTTATTGAAATTAATCCTTTGAGGGGGTGACTTATTTGAATTTGCATGTCCAGTGGGATTGCAGAGGAGAATCTGCAGCATCACAGGAACTTGGATAAGCCATTAACTTGTGTTCTCTCTGCACGCCCCCAGCACAGGGAAAGGGCATCAACACAGGGCTCAGAAGTGGTAAAAAAAAAATTAACAGGTAATTACAGGTTCTAAAACTCAAGAGAGATTCAGATAAACCAGGTACTTCTCATTGAAGAGAAGGATATCAACTTGAAATTCATTAATAGCCAAGAAGAAATTACACTGCAAGTAAAAACACTGGTATGACCGTGTTGATGTTACTGAGTTTCATTGTTAAACGTTAAAAATTAATTAAAAGGTTTTCCCTTTTCATTTCTTCTGGTCTTTACTCATTTAATTCTCTTCACAACACAATGCTAGCTGGAGGTACTTTATTGCACCCATAGTTTTATTTAAGAAATCATATGCATTATGCATTTATTTAATATGCATTTCTATATGCTTTTGCATTTATGGAGTCATTTATTATGCGTTTCTATATGATCTGCATTATGCATTCATTGCTTCTGTATTTCGGTATCATTTTTCTATCTTTTCAGCTCTGCTTCCATTATGCAAAGTCTCATTCCAATTTGCAGAAAGCAGGACAGATGTGCTGTGGCATTTTGGGGGCTCCTTCCTCAGATTGTTATTTTTACACTCCCCCTTACTCTGCCAGAGTAAGAACACGTGCTGGACCTTTTCTTGTCTTCTATCACTAATGCAAACACCATCAGACACTGATGATGCTCCTTGGTAATGCTGTTCAGACTGAAAACTAGACATATGGGGCTTCTAGTTTCTTCTTGCTTGCTACTGCAATGTGGGGGCGTGTGCCTCCCAGATTCTACTTTGAAGGATAAGGGTCCTTCCTTCCTACTTGATGAGATGTGTTATTATGTTGGGGAAGACCGGCTGCGGTAGTGCTTCTGACTCAGTCCTTTACCTTACTTTGTTATTAGGGGTTTTTTTTGGCTCTTAAAGTAAGCTAGTTCTACTAATTAATTTGTACCAGATCAGATAAAAGAAATTGAATGATGATGCAGTGCCATGAGATAGGGAGAACCTACCCAACACCTCCCTCTGCCTCCTCTTTCTTCTTCCACGCTGTTTTGGCCCAGCTCCTGCACTGGCATTGCTCTACCAACTGGTTCAACTCAAAGCAAGCAGAACATTATCTCAGCAATGACACAGGTCCAGAAAAGGCAAGTTTAAATGTTATGGGTGGGTGAAGAAACAGGACTGCTCGTAGGAAGCGGAGCCAGAGCAAGTGACGGCTGGAAGCAACAGGCAGTAAAATCAGGAGGCTGGGACTTTTTATGATTCAAATTCCACATTTCAGCCAAATGAGTGTTTCGTGATGAACTTTCTCTCCTGCTGTCACCACAGGAGCCATCAGGCTCACCTGACCAGGCCTTGAACAATCCATCCAATTCTCTTTCATCGCTCCTGTGGCTCTGTCATAATTCCCTTTGATCTGGAGGGTTGGTGAGTCAAACAGGCAAAGGGAAAAAAAAGCAGAGCAGAGAAAGAGGCATTTTCTTCTATAGGGAAGCTTCAGTCTCACTCTGAGTTCAGCATCAGACTTGTGCTTTGAGGTATGGGATACTTTGAAGCCTTACATTGGCTTCAAAGCACCTTAAGAGGGAAAGGACAAAAAATGGGCAACTCCAGCTTTTATTTCAGTCAGCTTTCAATTTAGTTCTGTAAAAACCAGAGGAATTTATTTTCTGTTTTTTTCTCAGGGCTGTATATACTGGAAGAACAAAAAAAAACCAAACCCAAACCCCATTCTGTCTGGTTTTAGTTACTGGTTTTACAGGAACACCAATTCATACAGAAATTAAAACTGCCATGGGGAAAGCTGTCTGTTTGTTACACAAGCCATCACAGCAATAGAAGTTCTGCAAAAAATTTACATTCCTCCCCCACACATCATGAGGTTTATACATCTGCTGGAGAAGTGGAGCCAATCTAAACCCTTGATGATGTGACTAATAAGTTAGATAACTGGATTTCTGGCAGATTAGTTTAACAGCAGCCAACCATTCAATGTTGAAGTTCTCTTTGGAAACAATGCTGGACAAAAGGGACATAAAAGATGTGCCAGGAAGCTACAGGCCAAGCAGGCCCACTTCAGTTCCTGAGGAAACCATGGAGCAAGCCCTCATGGAATGTATTTCCAGCTCCAGCAAGGGCGAGACAGTGACTGGGAAAAGCCAATATGGATTTACCAAGGATAAATCACATCTGACCAACCTGATTGCACTCTGTGATGAAACCATCTGCTCAGGGGATGAAGAGCTGTGGTTGTCATCCCCTTAGCAATGTGTTTGATAACAGACCAACTATGAGGTGGGTGGAAAACGTGGTGAAATTGCTGATCAAATGGTGGTGGTTTCATGACTTCAACAGACTGAAAGGCGGCCAACAAGAAACTGCATAATACTTCAGGAAGAGAAACCTACAGTCCTGAATCTGGGATGGCACAATTTTAAGCAGCAGTACAAGATGCTGTGCTGGAAAGGACCTGGTGGACAGCAAGCTGATCCTGAAGAAGAGGGTGCCCCTTCAGTGGAAGCAAACTGTGGCTTTGCACCAACAAGAGTATAGCTTGTTGAATAATCAACAGGATTATTCCACTTGTTGGGACAAGGCTGGAATCCTGCATCCAGCTTTGCTCCTGCCAGCTCGACAGAGACACTGAAAAACTGGAGATGAAGGCCAAAGATGAGCAGAGTGTTGGAGAACCTGGCCCAACAAATGGTTGAAGGAACTGGGTTTGTTTACCCTAGAGAAAAGCAGATTCAAGCTTTCCAACCCCGAAAAGGTGGTTCCAGAGGAGACGGAGTTACTCTGTTTACAAGGGTGCACAGGGACAACATAAGCAGCAAAAAGCACAAGCTGATTCAGGGAAATTCCATCTGTGTATAAGAAGAGAAGTCTTACAACATTGGAATAGGTAACACAGAGAAGTGATGAAGCCTCCCTCACTGGAAATATTCCATACTGAGCTTCAGATGGCCCTGGATAACCCAATCTGAGGCCCAGTTTGGACCAGATTACTTCCAGAGGTCCCATCCATCCTAGCCTTTTCTAGAATTCTCTGCTTTTTACAAGCAGTGATCCTCATTCCCCAAAGGGAACTCTGAAATACTCTGCAAACTATCTAACGACATTACCTGCAAAACTGTAAATGGACAGATTGATTATTCCCCATTCGACATAACTGTTCACTCCAAACAGACTGGAAAAGGGTTTATTACCTCTGCACCTGCCCTGTCAATGCCACGTCCAGAAAGAAAGATGCTATACCAACATCAGAAATATATGTTGAGTAGGTACGATCCACGACATCCCTGACTCAAGCATGAGGCATTTTTCTTCTCAAAAAGCAAAAAGGATTTTTTTTGGGTGAAATATTTAAGACGCTCATTTATTAAAATCACCCAACTATTCCACACAAAGCTGGTTTCCTTCTGTCAAGGAAATATAGGTCCATAAATTCAGCTATAAAGTTACCCTCGGATTTTCCATGATCCATATAATTGTACAAATAAAAAATGACAAGCAGCAAAAGAGAGCATCTGACAGGAAACTGCTTAAATGGCATCCCAGTGAGCATTTCAATCTTTCCAGTATCGTCGGAGTCAAACATAAGAAAGAATGATTATGCAGTAATTGGATGGATCCAAAATACAGTTCACAACCTTTCTGCACACCATCCAGCACAAAACAAATCAAAATAATAAAGCTGATGCCATTTCCCTCGCTAAGTCTCTCCCCACAGATATTCATTTATTCTGGCTACAGATTTATTAAGAGCTGGTTATGAACGGCAGTTCGCAAAGAAGCATGGAAAAGGGTAAGATTTTCATCCAAGAAAGAGAGCAGCCAATATAAAGGGGGGAAAAAAAGTAAACAACACATTTATTATTGCAAAATTCAGAAGGTCATATTCTGAACTGAGGGAAAATTCACAACATAAAGGAGCTCCAGGGGCTTATACCATAACCCTCACGGGCCTAACTGGTCTTATTCTCAATCCTCACAGTGAAGTTTGAAGGGGAAGAAGGTCAAATGAATGACACTGGGAAACTTTGCTTTTGCTCCACTCCTCTCTCAAGAGTTGATGCTATCAGGGTAAGACAGTGTGTGCTTATTCAAGGACTTCCCTCAGCACGTTAGAATAAAATAGAATAAAACTGCTATATTAGTATTTTGCAGAGTCTCCCCGGCATGAAGAAACACTCACACTGACTGGAAAGCCTTTTTTCCTCTTGAAAACCCATAAAATGGTAAAGAGTATCAAAACGGTAAGACACTAGAGATGATAAATTCTTAAGGGTGGCAGTTTCTTTTGCCACAATACCGGGCTTCCTTTAGGTCCAATTTCCCTCAGCAGCAGACTCCTGTTCTGAGTCACAGTGAAAATTTAACACATCAGTCTTTGCTCTCCTTTTGCAGCATAAAGAAAGGTTTCATTTACTTCATGCAGATTTTTCCTTCAATAAGGATTTAAAACCCATGTAGGAAAACTCTGTAGCCACTCAAGAGTTACAGGAAACCCGTAATGATATTATTTCTTTTGAAAAAAAAAGTAACAAAAAACCCTTATGTTTTTGTCAAAGAACAGTTAAATCTCTCTCACAAACTTTCAATATCTGGAGCTCGTTGCTTACCATCTGGAAGCTTCGAGTGGAGTGAAATTCACACTGCATCATATCGAAGAAGATGGGGATTGTCGCTTTCCGAAGCTCGGTTTCGGGGATAAGCGTCATTTCTAAGATAGGTCCCACCATTTCTGGGATAAACTTGATTTTATGCTGACCTTTAAGAGAAAAGACACATTTCAGAGTTAACGACCAGCCACTGACTTTGGTAGAAGAGAATTGTTATAAAAGACGCATCAGTAAATTCTCATAGAGCACGAGCAAGTACTTTTCATTGTCAGACTCTCTGGGGACTTCTGTGATTGTTTATGTTAGGAGAGGGGAAGTATGCAGTCTGCATAAAACTAAATTAACAAGAGTTGCTCAACTTCACAAAATCACAGAATCTCAGGGATTGGAAGGGACCTTGAAAGATCATCGAGTCCAATCCCCCTGCCAGAGCAGGAACACCTAGAGCAGATCACTCAGGAACGTGTCCAGGCGAGTTCTGAATGTCTCCAGAGAAGGAAACTCCACAACCTCCCTTTTTCCTCTACTTGCACACACATATAAAGTTTCAAGGCTGTTTTGGGGTTGGTTTGTTTTTCAATACAGCTTGTGGTGGGGAGAGGAGGAGGCTAAAAGGCACATCACTTGTCTGAACTTATTTAGGCTTCTGTATCTTCCGCAGCATACAAAATGTTCTCCGTGTCAGTCTATCAAAGTGTCACCGTGAGTGCGCACTTACACAGCCTCCAGACACGAAACTACATCTAACCCAGTCGACAATATGTCTCCTTTCCTCGAGAGCTGATCTGACTGGCAAACTTCATTTCACATTTATCTTCCCCAGAGAAAACGGCACCTTCCCCCAGCCCTCCCCGCATTAAACCCGAACGGGAAGACGGATCCCTAATAAATTTTGGACTAGTGAAAAACATCTAGTTACTGTCCTTATTGTTAGCTGAAAAGTAGAGAATGCAGATTACATGCTCTGCAAATTCAACAACCCCATGGTGTAGAGCAGTGAGGAGGAACACCAAGCGCTCCAGGCAGAGGACTCAATGGCAGTGAATTTTGTAGAATCCAAATACATTCCCTTCCCAGCAACTTGGTTGGGATTCAATGGAACCCTGCTACACAACTGGTGGCTGTTCTTACAAATGGCTGTGTACAATCAGGCTCATACCCCCTTCATGGATCCCTTTCTGTGGTCCACACCAGACTTCTTCAGAGCTGAGCTAACTGAAGGAGCCCTCGGCTTTCTCCAGTTTAAGACTCTCATTTCCCATTGCAGTTACTGGTGGTGTGTGGCCGAAATAGATTTTAATTCCTTTGTATTCCACTTCTCTACACACTACACAGTACAGCAGTAACCACAGAAGACTTTAATTAGCAGTTTCACTTTTGACCAGAACTACCATAAATCTCAACAAACGTAATCAAGAAGAAATCCTTTACCAACAGAACGTGTTCTTCTTTCTTTTCTTTTTTTCCAGCAGATAGAATTTCAGTTACTTAAGCTGGCAAACTTCAGAATCTTATTAGCATTAGCAATCCTATTAGGGCAAATTAATACTCGACTAAAATTGCTACTTAGCATGATGCTGGTTGTTGGTGAGGAATATCAAGTGAGAGGCGCAAAGCTTTCCTCTGCCTCTCTTTCCAGTATTATTACATTTGGCCTCTCAGGTGACAGGTTTCTGTATTATGCCTGAGAAGTGTCAGAGTCAATATTTCAGAAAACAAATGATAGTGACAAAAGTTATTTGTCAGGCACAAATTCAATGTCATGAAGTTCTCCAGGTGCCACGGTGGGTTCTTCCATTGCTTCAAGCACAGGGATTCCCCAGAAAAGTAGCTAATATCTTCTGAACTTTGGATGAGAAAAACTGGCCAACTCACAGAAGATGATTTTATTTAAATCTTTGCTCTCTGGTCTTCTTCTCTAAGGGCATATAAACTTCTTGCTCAAAAAAGGAGGCACTGAAGAGCAGATCTGATGACAAAGGCACCAAGAGCCACAGACCTCACCATTTACTGACTGTATCAGAGCTTTTAAATCAGAGGACTGAGAGCTTCTCCAGATATGAAACCCAGAAGGACTTGGGAGGAACAGAAGTATGCAAGTTATCAGCAGAAAGTATTAATGTCACTTGTACATACTGCTGTGAAAAAAATTCATCTGCTGTTTGAAACCCACTGAGCTCTTCAGGTTGTCTGGAGAGTCTGTGGGTGCCCCCCTGGGCAGGGACACCTCCCACCAGACCAAGCTGTTCAAAGCCCCGTCCAGCCTGGCCTTGAACCCCTCCAGGGATGGGGCAGCCACAGCTTCTCTGGGCAACCTGGGCCAGGGTCTCACCATCCTCACAGTAAACTCTACACTCCCTGACAAGGAGCCCCTCTGTAGCTCTCCTGTAGCCCCCTTCAGACACTGGAAGGCCACTAGAAGGTCTCCCCAGAGCCTTCTCTTCTGCAGGCTGAACAAGCCCAGCTCTCTCAGCCTGTCTTCAGAGGAGAGGTGCTCCAGCCCTCTGATCATCTTTGTGGCCCTCTGCTGTACCTCTTCCAACAGGTCCATGTCCTTCCTGTCCTGTGGACTCCAAAGCTGGACACAGTACTCCAAGTGGGGTCTCATGAGAGCAGAGTAGAGGGGCAGCTTCTGCCTTGCTGTGAGGTGGGCTCCTCCAGACAGGTCCCACATCAGAACAGTCCTCATCACACAATCCAAACCCAAGAGGCTCATTTTGGTTGATAAAGTATGATTTGCAACTCCCAGGTCCTTCTGATTTAGATTTGGGTCACCAAAAAATGTTGAATAACTTGCCAGCCACCTCACCTCTCACTTGGGCCAGCTCTGAAGAAGCCTCACTAAAACTGGGAGATCATTATCTGTAACGACTCCTGTTTAAGTAACCCCCAAAGTTCAGGAATATGTTTAACTCTGTCTTTTCCTCTGCTGACATTAAAGTCTCTGCCAAGGCACCTCTTCTGAGGCCGATGACGTGGAGGGAAGGGCAAGGCCAGTGGGCAACAGCGACGGTTTCACTTCACCTGCAGAATTTTTTCCCTGTTTCCTTCCAGCTGGTTCAGACACCAACAACGTCTTCCAAGCCGGCTTCCCTTGACCACATTCACGGCAGGGATGTCATTGTTAACGCCGATACAACTTCTTTTTAAGGTGTAACTGTTGAAAGCACTAACCATTGGAGAACTGGTAGGCGTGACCTAGTGTCAAACTGTGTTTTGTATATGCTAAATTGCATCACATCAGGCTTTAAAGCGCGTGTTGTTTGAGTTCCTGCGCTTTCAAGACAGAGGCCATGCTTTGCTTTATGCTTCTCTGGTGCTTATTGTCCCACCAAGGTCTAAGGAGCCCCGGTTCCAACAAAAGAGTGACTCCAGAAAATGCATTCTTTCAAAGTTCAGGTTGCAATATGGAGGGGGGAAAAAAAAAGCCTCTAAAGGCAAATTACACACTGGGTTTGGTGTGGGGAATAAAATACAGCCTTGCAGGGCTTTCAGAACGGCAAAGCCGTGTGAACTCTGCACTCTGGGACCAGGCTCCCCGAAGCCTGGTCCTTTTCTTGCTCCTTACAAAGGTAGGCAGGTTGGAATATTGCAGCCAACACTGCAGCCACACAAAACAGCTACACAAAAAGGAAAAAAAAAACTTCTAGAATGTCTGGTTTACTATTTAATTTCAGGCAATAAATCATATTTTTACATGTGCATTATGGCTGCAGGACTGTCTGGTCCCCGACTGAAGAGTTTTAACGCAGCAGACTTTATACCTTAGCTGTGATAGTTATGAACAAAATCTGACGAGACAAAATATTAATTTTTGAGGCTTATCCATACCCTTTAATACATAAATCAAATGTCAGGGTTGTTTGGCTTCACCACTTCTTATGCACAATGGCACAGCTATAAAAAAAATCACATGCTCAAGCTTAGGCAAGAATTACAGCTTTGCACTTCTGACCTTTTTTTGTTTTTCCTGAGCACATACATTAGTAATTTTACTAACACAGTGCAACTTCTCAGCCAAAAGTGTGGAGCAACCCCCAATCAATTCCCCTGTGGTGGAAACATCAGAATTCTTTCTTAACTGATGCTGTGACACACCTGAGATCAGGGAAGAGCCAGAAGTTGAACATGACTATCGGTATGACAAAGAAGAGGAGAGAAAGCCAGTTGCTCATTACGAGAAGCACAAAGGCCACCCTGGACTGGGGCCCTGCCTCCCATTTACTTGCTCTTGCAGCCTTGGTTGGGAAGAGCAGCAATTTACTGACTCCCTCAACATGGGAGGTTTCAGCATTAATGATCCCAGCCACTTACAGGATCACAGGCATTATTGCTACGGGAGGTCACGGAGCCATCTACCTGGATAATCTTGGTTTATAAAAGCTCTATTAAAAGGCTTGTGTGATGATGCAGGAAGAAATACTGCAGAAAACATCACCCCCCAATGCCAGTCAAGTCAGAAAAGTTTAGGGGAAATTATTCTCATCTCCCTGTTTGTGGTGAAACACTGAACCCTGGAGCAACTAAATAAAGACCAAATCAAAGAACCTCATGCACAAACAGCCAGATCTCTATCTGTGTATGCAAACTTTCCTACTAGCAGCCCAGTAAATTCCAGGAAAAGCAGAAAAGGTTTAAGAAACCAAAGATGCTAAAGGAATTAGTAAAGATAACAGGTGAATATACAGCTGTAAGTCTGGCATAGGGAAGGATGTGGGTAATTACGGACAGAGAGACTTGCCCATGTCCTGAATGGATGACCCACCATCAGGCAGGACACTGATTTTATGAGCTACCTGTCAAGCAAGGTATCAGGTGTGTCCCACGCTTTAATCTCTTCCCCAGATGCTTAATTCACAAAAGATGCTTCTAATAAAAAGTGAGCTCAGCTGCTCTCAGCAGCCTTTTCTCATCATTCCCGCAGAGCAAATACAAACTCTGCGATATCAAACACTTCTGAACCCCTGTGTTCCCTTCTCTTATATATGCTGATTTTTTTCAAGTTTCAGCAACAACAGTTCAGCTAGAGGTATAAGTGAAGTGGCAAATGCAGTTATTTCTGATCATTTAAGGAACTTTTGATAAAACTCAGAAGAGCGGAAGTGTCTCCGCCGTTAAGCTCAGGAAAATGAAATCTGGCAGATGAGTACACTCAGGTCACAGCAAATACTCAATTTCTCATGAAATTCAATCCCCATATAGCTAAATTATACCCAAAGAACAGTACAGGCTTTAGATAGTCAGATATGTCTAATTTACCTACGAACTCCAGGGATCTCCAAGTTCCCATTCTTTGCTGATCTTCCCGAATCACTCATATACAGCCAAACGAGGCTGAAAATCAGACTTTAAATTGTATCTCCAGGCCAAGTTACCGATATCCTTTTGCTATAGTCGCAGTTACCACATCCACATATATCTGTGTACACATATATGATCATGTGTATGTGTATATGTGCAAATATAGAAGTATTTATGGAGAAAAAAAGCATTCAGCAGCTATCACCACAACAGTTTATTTTTCTTTATCATGAGGTTGAATACCACGGAAAAATAGGAAAGATGTCAACATTGACTACAGTTATGTATATTCCCAGCTGGCAAAATAAGCATGTAGAGGCAGCTTTATTTCTTAAATCACCTGCTTTTTAAATGCTTTCTGGAAGCCTACCATTACTTCAAGAGAAAGCAAGTTCACTTCGTCTCTGGTTTGGTTTGTACAAAGACTGAGTGAAAGCTTTAAGCAATTGGTGTTGAGGCTACTTACCCAGGTTGTACCACATGTCCCTGATTTCAAACCCAATCTGCCTTCTCATGTCACCATACCTTAAAAAGGAAGACAAACCCATCATTAAATAAATACATAAATCTAATACCAATATGAAGAAACTTCTCCTCCTTTCAAAATCTGATCAGCATTCAAAGATCTTTGAAGTTACGGAGCACGTTCTCCAAATCCAAGCCACGTAGTAAGACTACCCACCCTCCCTCAGCAGCTCAGAGATGCCTCCACCCAATGCCCAATGCTCCTGTTACTTTGCTCTCCCTCAAAAGACCTCAAATTTCAGTTTCTGCAGTGACAGTTACCAAAGGGGGGACACACACTCGACATCTACCCGTGCAAAACCTGCCTTTGCAGCTTTCTCAGATGACCCAACTGCCCTTCGTGGCACTGGGTGGGGTGGCTGCAGAGATTAACTCTGAGCATTTTCTGTTTTCCAAACAGCAATGGCTGGAGGAAGCACACTGGAGAGCTTCACGGCCTAAGGCTGTTTTTTTATTTTTATACACCCTCTTTTCATACCATCGTCCTAGAAAATACAACAAGGACCATCTTGTACCTCAATGAGCAAAATCAACAAAGAGAAGGTTTCGATGTTCCAAGGGCATTCTGTGCCCTGACTGGTCCCAGGAAGGTCTTGAGCTGAGGCAGAGGGGGGACCCCATCCTTCAGCATTGCCACTACCTGCCCTGCTCTGCCACCAAGTTGGTGACACCAACACCTCCCATCTCCCAGTGGAAATATTTTAATCCTCCACTCCCTCTCCGCATCAATACTGGGAAAGATTAATGAATGGAAAACACCCTGTTGTCTTCATTAATGATGGGACCAGAACCATAACGAGCTCCAAGACTGTATTTGCTACACAAAATATTTGTGTGTTGAAGGTCGTTACTTTAAATAACAAGACGAGCGAAATGGTGGCAACTTGTGGGATATCTGTGGGGTAACGGTGAGATACCCTGCCATTAATAGGGATTAAAGAGATTCTTCCACATCATTAAGAATCTGTGATTAAATAATGCTTAAATGCAATGTTTAGCAAAACCTACAAATTACAATAATTATTTTTTTCATAATTAAATATTTGGCGTATTAACTGAAATATATACTTAAAAAGATGGGTGAGCGTGATATTGAATTAACCAAATAATTATATCCCTTTGGCACAGAACTGGTAGCTGTTTCACACAGCAATTAAAAGTTAGTGCTTCCAGACCATGCATTTATTGCATCCTGGGGAATTTACCGTCTTCTCTCTGTCTCCAAAACATGATTAAAGTGAAAATAACAACTCGTAAAATCATTATAAACAGAGATTTACAATTTAGCAAACTTCATTAAATAACCACTTCAAACGACTTAACCTATTTACTTTTATTCGCAGGGAGAAACGTCTGTTGATTTCTTGAATTTCTTCAGCAAGGCACACTTCTCGGTTTAAGAGAAAAATCGCTGGAAGAAAACTTCTGTGGAAGGTTCCCATCCTCACAAAGAGGAATATGAGTCCACAAATGTAGGTGATGGCAATTTCTGAACTAAAACTCTCACGTGGGTGCACACCAACGTGGGACAGAGAGAGCAAGGGGAGAGCGGGAGCAGCCAAGCCTTTGATGGCTAAGAGGTTGGAGAGCTTTGCCCTTGGCATCCATCATTTACACTCTTCATTATGAAAGAGGACTTACATCAGAGGTCCCATCTTGAACAAAACCATCTTGTTCCATCCATTCTAAATCTAAAGGAGTGAAATTTACCCACCTCTACAAAAGCATCTTGGTTTCACAAATGTGTAAGCACAGTGTTATTTATGGCATTTAGAGCACAGGAGCAAAAGCCTGAGCTCTGCTTGACATCACTTTTCCACTGAACTTGTAAATATTCCTGTTTCATCAAGGAAGCCCCACGAGTCACACGTCCATATATCAGATCCTACAGCGCTCAAAAATTCTGTTTCAACGCTCAGGTACAGCACAGCTTCCAGAGGAAGCTCCTCCAAACTCACGAGGGAGCGGACGAGTTTGAAGGGCAAAACTTTGTTGAGAAAGAACCAGGACACGGAGCCCTGGCTTTTTCTGGCCAAAGCCAAGATTCCACACAGTTAAAGCAAAAAGCCTTTAAAGTCGCAGCTCACTGCAGCATTGATAGACTCTTCCCATTCTCACCGTGGTCCCTCTCATCATAACAATATACATAAAGGCTTCAATTTAGAAGGCAAAGTCATACAAAATGCATCTTCTTTCTCTATTTGGATATAGTCCCATAAGTACGAGGAGTCTGAGCTGTACTTGTGCAGGGAATCAGCTCTGAACCTCCCCATTTTTGTGCACTAACTGGGATGACCTGCTCGACTACAGGAAGGAACTGCTTTCGCAGGCGCTCCTTACAAATGGTGTGACACGGAAAAGGAATCCACATGCTGGGTTTGAAAACACATAACTGGCTCTTTTTCAGCATTTAGTTAATTAACAATATGGCCCACGACATTGGGACCCCAATGAAATTTAGGAGAAACACATACATTAAGCAAAATAGTCATTTTCCAGTCTTTTTTTCTTTTGACAGGTTTCATTTGCTCTGGGACTCTGAATAGTGCTCAGGCAGCTGAAGCTCCCCATTCAGAGGGAGGCAATGTAATCCCTTTTAACCAGAAAAGCAGACAAGACTGCAGTCACACAAACCCATTCTTTGGGGATATTGCAGCGAAATGGGCTGTAGTAACAAGAATTCACCCTAAAAGGCCGTCAGGGATTAAGCAATAAAAAGCACACGTAAAACGAGATTAGAATAAGCACAAAGCTAAAGTGATTTAAAAATTCTGTTTTATAATATGTTAATACTTCTGAAAAGTCTTGACTTTATGAACATCCTGCAGTATAAAATACTGTCTTCATCAGTACTGAATCATGTAATTTAGATCTTGATTCAAGGGTAGAAACACATGCGATACTTGATTCATGTTTTTAAAACCAACCTTTCATTATGCCATGATTGCATCTCAATTTGAATGGATTTAGCTAAGAAATTAAACTAAAATTATGTTAATAGACCTCAAGTTCTTGCCCATGATTTAGATGACGAATGGGACTTACTTGTTAAGTATTTTTGCTCTTTTAGCACTTGAAAAATTCTCCAGTTGTAAAGACTCCTGTGTGAGAAAAGCAACAGCCAGGTGGAAGTAGTTGTTCCAAAGCTGAAAGACCCCAAAATGACAAGAACAGACACCATTAATTCTCTGGAATGTTTTTCTGCACATCTACAAAATATCTTAGAAGTATCTAAATTATGCACATAAATATTTAAAGGTGACAATAACAGACACCAAAGACACGGTGTCTCTTGATACAGTCTTAGTAAGTCTCCTTGTTGTTTTTATGTTTCCGTGAGACGTTTCCCTTCCACAAATCCTAATCGATCGCATTTTGAGGATTTGAGTAAAATTTAAAGTGAACACATCAATATGAAAAAAAATGAAGGATCTTGAGCAAATGACCTAAACTGTCGTGTTTCTCATCAGCAGGGCTTGCGGGTGCCACGGCTGAGGCAAGAATTCTGCTGCAGAAAGTGGGGAGGACAACCCTTTTTGCTGTTCCTGAAGGAAAGAGGTGGTGGAGTCTCCATCTCTGGAGACGTTCAAAAACCACCTGGACACATTCTTGTGCAACCTGCCCTAGGAGGACCTGCTTTGGCAGGTGGGTTGGAATAGATGACCTCCAGAGGTCCCTTCCAACCCCATCTCATTCTGTGATTCTGTGAAAGGCAGAATTTTCTGTGATGCTCTCGGTGAGACTTGGTGCCACAAGGCACAAATGGATGGTACATATCTGTTGAGCCTGAAATGACTTAACTGGGCTAACTGGTCACCTGGGTTTCACAAAGACATATAGAACCATGGAATGGTTTGGGCTGGAAAGGACCTTAACGATGATCGAGTTCCAACCCCCTTGCCCTGGGCAAGGACTCTAGATACATACACCAAAATTATGCATTTAGGGCAGAAATGTGTAACAACCCTGACATTAGCCCCCAAGAAACTGGTAGGTTTTTTCTTACCTGTAACTCAAAGTTGGCTTGATCAAGAAATTTTTTGTTTAGCATATCTGCATACTGATTAATTGCTCGCAGGAAGACTCTGAAAGATCAAGAGAAAATGACATAATTACACACTCTTCTGTGGTACCTTTGTATGTTTGGCATCCCAATTAGACAAAAATCTGAGTCTGTCTGGAAAGTGAGATTTGTAGCTGTTGCTTGAAAAGCAGTGCCATCTCACCACCGGTAAGTACACAGAATTACACACAGATGTTCTCAAAATCAATCAAGGAAATCAGCAGATGCAGAAACACCAGGAACGTTCTGGATAAAACCACTTGTCTTTAAAATGCTTTGTCATAATCAAAAGATCATTAAAAATTCAGTGATATATATTAAAACAGTATACATATCTTTAAAGTTACAGCACCATAATGCTGTATCTAACCCAGAGCTGCGATAGTTTAACTTCAGGTCAAGCAAAACATGTCTAAACACATGAGGCAAACGTGATTTTTATTTATGGGACAATAACACATAAAAACGCTGTTGAAGGACAATCTTCAAAACACTGTTGTTCACTGTTCTACTTCTAAAATGCTAATTTAGTATCCACTGTAGTTTATTGCTTTTCTAAAAAGGACGCTTCTTCCATCGCAATAGGAGCTGGCTTGACAAGCTTTAAAAATAAAACCAAATGGTAGAGTGTAAGTAGGTCACTACATATTCATGGTGCTGAAGAGTAAACATATTCTTCTTTGGTACCCTAATCTCCATTTTCAAAATAAACATTAGATTCCTCCTGAAAACTTTAAATTTATGCTAGGAAGCTGCCAGCTAATGCCCAGACAAATGAGCTTGTCTTTTGAGCAGACTGCGGTGGAGATTTATGTCTCCTGAAAGACCCAGCCACGATAAAGACCACTCATGACATGTCCTGCTTTCCTCCTCTTCCCAGCCCCCAGCAGCAACCTTTAAAAACAGAGTTCACCATCAAAAGCAAATAACAAATTTAATCTTTCTACAGGGTGACAAACAAATACCGTAATTATTTTAAACAAACAGTAGTGGCAGTTAGAAAGATCTTTTAGTGAATTTAAGATACCTAGTGATCTCTCCTGACAAAAATCGATATTTAGCTAAATGTTTGGTAACCCAGGAGAAACAAAGGCTCCAGATAACACAGGAGCATGAGGATGCTAAGACAGATGATTTATGTGCACTAGATTAATAAAGTAAGGCAAAGATTTTGGCGCCACCGGGATGTATCTGTCCTATAAAGTCAGATCACCCTCCCAGCAGTGAAACAGGGGTGAAGGAAAGTATCTAAATGTGAAAATACAAATGAAACTTTCAAAGGAAAATACAAAAGAAAATCTAAAAGATGAAGGAATATATAAAATATACATGAACTACAGAAACTTTAAAGACACACATGCATACAGGTACACACACAGTGATAGATTTCCCAGTATTACTCTCTACGCGCTCTCGTCCCGCAGGGGGATGGGACCCCGCTCCAGCAGGGGGATTGGACTAGATGATCTTTCAAGGTCCTTTCCAATCCCTGATATTCTGTGATATGCAGAGATGCGTTTCAGGAACAGCACTTCTGCCCATTGCTCACCAGGAGCTTTGTCAGAAGAGAACAACTTCATTAAGAGATTTTATAAACGAGGTGAATTCAGCATACACACCAGTGCGCTGCAGATGTATGTATTTTAGATCTATGATTCAATTACTGAGCTGTAGCACATACTAAGATTGAAACTGAAGTTACCCGTGTAATCAGACTATCAACAGTTTGATATGTAGACTTATACCCTGTTTTGTGGTTTTAAAGTCTGATAACCCTGTAAGATCCATAAGTCTTCCGAGAAGAATTAGTAATTTAACATAGTAGGAAAGGCCACCTAACGCTCCTTGCCTTTGGAAGATAAAATCAGTTCCAATACAGGGAGGATTACGCCTACAATTTAATTATGTTGCCTCAAGACATCACTGTAATGTATTCAATCTGCTCCATCTAATTAAGCTTTGGAACAATCTCATTACTTTATATACCATTATTTTTCTTTAAATTGTAACTCTCATTTTTCCTCCCATATTCATTCCAGCGAATACCAATAAAGAACAAATAATGCAGAAGCTACTGTACGGTGCAGCTGCAAAAGGACCAGACCTCAGCACGTCTGGAATTAAACAACTCCACCCTCTCGCAGCCCCTGCTTGAGGGAGGCAGGTACTCCTCCCAAATTTCTACAAAAGAACATCAAAAGAAGAGATGCAGAGATTTAAGTGCTGATTTTTGAATTATTCAAACCCCCTTTTAATTTTGATTTCATTTGATGCTAGGCCCAATCCTCCCGTCACTGGATAAAACACTTCCCATCGTACGCCAGTGAAGAAAGCCCAGCTCTTGTCCCGGTGAAAGTCAAGAGAACGGTGTTTTTATTGTACCAGTGTACCACCAGCTGCAAATCAAGTTTCAGTCAATGAGGATTTTGTGCTTGTTTCAACCAGTACTGAAAGGATTTGTGGAAATATTGACAATCCCTTTACTGCAACACACAGGGAGGGGGCAGCCGAATACGAGTGTCCCAGGTCACGGTACCGCAAAGTGAAACACGGCTGGAACGGTACGATAACAAAAAGATCCACCCTGAATAATCCAGATCTAACTGAGGAAAAGGGAAGTCATGAAGTAGATTATTCAGCAACCAATTTAAGTTCCACAAGCTCCTGGCACAACTGAAGTCACAAGAATGGCCCAGTCGTGGCCAACCTCACCGCTCACCTCCAGTGCCAAGAGGAAACACCAAAATTACCATGAGTTCTATCTGGTGAGGTTAATGTTAAGAACACAGAATCATAGAATCATTCAGGTTGGAAGAGACACTTGGGATCATTGAGTCCAACCATCAGTCCCACTCTATAAAGCTCTCTCCTACATCACCTCACTCAACCCCACATCTAGCAATAAGAGGTAGTAAGCTGTATAGTAAACTGGGAGAACAAGAGCAGAGAGATTTCTCCTTTCATCCTTCACCTTGATATAAAGCTCTACTGTTTTGGGGTCCAAAAAGGCTGCATTTCGAAAAATGTATTTTTTTACCAGGCTTTACCAGTGGTAATCACCGATCACCACTCCATGTACTCCTGCCCATCACTTCCATGCCTGCACAAGAACGAGGAGAGGTGTAAGCTATGAAAAAAAGTAAATATTTCACCCTGGAGTGTTCTAACACCATCCTGTGAATGAGCTGCCAATGGGTGAAAGAGAAGCAGAACTAACAAGGGACAAATGGCTAAAATGCAAGATGGTGAGGTTGGCATCACTTCCCCGTTCTGGTACGAAACCCAGCCCTCTGGTTAACCAGGCAGAAGCATCACTACCCCAAAGAGATCGTTTGGATAGAAAAGACAAAGTTTCATTTGGTGAATTCTTGGCCATAATGGCTGAAATGACCTGTTAGTGCCTGTGAAGTTTCTGCAACTCAGGAACGTAAAAACGGTTCAGGTTTATGCCCAAATAAAATTCAAAAGAGGAAGGAGAAAAATTTTACACATCATTCCAGGTATTAGTTTAATCCTCTTCCTCCTCCAAAGCAGCTCCCTGCTCCCCCTGCCAGTTTTCAGTAACTTCACTGTCAAAGTTAGAAAAACTGAAGAATAGTGAGGGAAATGTGGGTCTTCAGACCAGGCAGAATTAAACCAAAAGAATAATCTGGCTGCTGTCGACAGCCATAAGGACAAAAGGTGCACTTGGACAGCACTGGGCCAACAGACAAGTATCAAAGCTATCTCCTACGCTCAGATGGAGAACATCAATCTGCAGGGGCACACCTTATCGTGCTGTAATTAATAACGACGATTAGCTTCCTGTTGCACGTGCATAAAAAGAAGAGCCTTTCTTGAAGTCCAGTTTTGATTAAGAAAGGAATGCATTATCCGTGTCAGGAAGAGCCACAACAGTTAAACCTTGAAAAAGAGAGAAGTTCAGAGAGTGGATCTGCTGCCAGTGCTCCCTGGTACACTCCTGAGAACGTCACACGCGGCAACAAAACCTAACGCTAATGCATTGGGAAAGATCTGTTAGACAAAAGACTTTATCAACCCAATTAAAAGAAGGAAATGAACATTTCCTATGATGTGATTGAACAGAGGAATGTGATTACAGAAGGAAGTCACTTCAGGATGCGTGGGAGGAAGAATGACCATTGATAAAGGGCACCAGTATCTACCAAATAACACAATTAACATCCTGAACAGAGGAGGTTTATGTGCGCTGAGCCCTTGGGAATGGATCCAAACACATCAGCAGCTTTCTGGTGTCTCTGCTCTTGTACCTAGGTCCTATGAGGCAGGGTTTGTACCCTTACTCTATGGTTAGACACCTTTCTCTTGCAAGGAGGTCTTACACCATCAGCAGGATTTCTTGGTATTTTATGTGTTTCCTGGTAAGACAACTTTATCAGTTCTCTGTAAGCCATGAACACATGGTGGAAGACTTCAGAACTGTGTTCGTCATAGAATCATTTTGGTTGGAAGACACCTTTAGGAGCATCAAGTTCAACCATTAACCCAACAACCCAGCACTGCCCAAACCACCACTAACCCACGTCCCTCAGCACCTTGTCTGCCCAGCTTTTAAACACCTCCAAGCATGGTGCCTCAACCACTGCCTTGGGCAGCCTGTTCCAAGGCTTGACAACACTTTAATTGAAGATATTTTTCCCAGTATACATTCTAAACCTCCACTGGTACAAGTTGAGGGTGTCTCCTCTTTTCCTATCACTTGTTCCTTGGAAGGAGAAACCAACCCCCCCGGCTACATCCTCTTTTCAGGGAGTTGTAGAGAGTGAGAAGGTCTCCCCTCAGCCTCCTCTTCTCCAGCCTGAACACCCTCAGCTCCTGCAGCTGCTTCTCACAAGACTTGTGCTCCAGACCCCTCACCAGCTCCATCACCCTTCTCTGGACCCACTCCAGCACCTCAATGCCTTTGCTGTCACATAAGGGGCCCAATCATGGACACAGCACCGAGGTGGAGCCTCACCAGTCCCGAGTCCAGAGGTGCTGAATCCCATGGCAATAAAACAGCTGAGCATCAATGTGCCACCAGGTTGCAAAATGCTCAATCTGGATTCTATCAGGATAAACTGGGAGTTGTGAAATATTTCTCTTTATCTATCTGGCCCCAACAAGGCGTCATCTGGAACTTGAATGTCACTTGACTTAAAGTCACCACACTTCCTCAGGGACACAAAAGTATGGCTGTGGGCTCACATGGGAGAAGCAAGAGGACAAGAGACAATCCATGGCACAGGTTAGACATCGGGAAATACTTTGTGACGCTAAGGACAGGCCATCAAGAGCAGAACTTCTCAAAAAATCCCAACAAAAGAGGTGAAGGAAACTCCTCTGATCTGGTGGGGTATCATTCACCTTGTCCTGCCCTGGGCAAAAGGACAGTTTAGTTCTAATTTCTTTGGTAATTTCTCTCCATTTATGGCTCTCTATTCAGAGCCACTAAATCAGTTCAGATGCTGCTGATTCAAGCCATGAATGAACTTTGGTTGCAACTACTGAGTTCTGGGGATTTTTGACTCCCATTGATTATTAATCGTTTCCAACAGGCCCACAGGTGGTTAATTGGTTTGTGGACACACGCTTAGAGATTCTTCCACCAAGTACTGCAAAATTAATGGTTTGATTCTGTAGTTTTACCCTTGCAAGGAGGCTTTTTTTCCTACAAACAACCTCACTGAATGCAGGAGGCTGCTCCTATATATGAAATCTAGACTTCAGCTGTCAATAATAAATGAAGAAGGGACAAAGAGATTCAGTTTGGAAGTGTAACAGTAGTCACTGTGCCAAACAACTTGGTTTTTTTCCTCTTTCTCAGGTACACTCGGTTTTTCTTTCTCCATTCTCCCTTATAATTAGTCAAGTGCCCTGATTTGCTTGTTCACTCATGTTTAAAAATATTCCCTGCCCCATTTTCATTCATTCAGCCTCACACATCACTGGAAAGGATTGGCAAAAGGAGCCGAGGAAAGCTGGGATGATGCTGCAAGACACCCCTCTCATCAGGTACCACACAAACCACCTCCGCAGAGACTTGTCAGGAGAAATAATCTAGAGAGAGGGAGAGATATTGTGAAAGTAGAAACATTTTTTACAGTATATTCTGTTTTGTAGGCTATTTAGTTAGCTCTAGTACCCAGGGATTCGGGTTTACACTGTGAGCACTTAAGCAAAGTACTCCTGACAAGAAAATAGGAAACAATAAAAGCTCCAAATGTACTCCCCAGTATTTTTCCTGGAGTGAAAATCCGAAAAGAAGGATGAAAGAATGAACGAACAGCTTCCCTAATGACAGAATAATTATCTAAACAAGAATATACAGATACAGCTTAAAATAATTTAGCTTTAGCAGATAATTCAATAAGAGAGAGGGAATTTGGAGCGAGGTTATAAAAGGCACTATTATGATGTCATTTCAGTTAATTTAGATGGAAGGATAATGAATGCTTTATTACAGCTGATCAGCCTTCCTGCACATCATCATGCTTTCCATGCTTGAGCTTCTGCTTCTCCGGGAGACAAATTTGCTGTGCATCTCTGAGACAGACTACTCTTATCTTGTCAGGCTGCGTATGAAACAACAGACCCAGACCTTGAAATCCCACTGCAAAACCCAGACCCGAGCAAATGCTCACTAAAGCATGAACAGCAAAGCCTCCTTTTAAACAGCAATCACTTCAAATACCCACAGGTTCTTTTTCAACTTCCCAGCATGGCAGAGCACAGTTAAGTTTTAAACAACTTTTTACTTACATAGGAATTAATATTGGTATTTTAACACACTCCCATAACCACTTCTCTACCGGCACTGAAGAACGTATGTTGATACTCCAGTTATTTGAAGCCTGGCTCACAGAGGATACGTAGCGACCTCATATGCAGATTTTGTGCCAGTCAAATGAAAGTCACAATCATTAAGATGAGGGAGCATGAAGGTACCTGCCCTCCTTGCATCTCCCCCCAGTTTTCTCCCTTCCCAAATTCTCTCTTTCTTTCCTGATGAAGTCATTGCTCCTCTCCCGTTTTCGCACCTCCAGACCTGACAACTGCCCAGCCCACACAACATTTCCAAAGTACATTTCATTTGATGCTTGTGTATATGATCCTTCTCTGTCCAGTCTCCTTCTCTCAAAAAAAACCAACCACCAAAACCCAAAAAACAAAATGTTAAAAGGTTCCTTATAATATCCTCTAATTCATCAGGGTAAAGAGCAGTCAAAAGTTAAAAATAAGAAGGAAAAACCCTGGTAATTTGCTTTCTTTTGAATTACAATTCCTGGTCTGACGATGATAATAGCACAGAGTAATCCCAATGAAGACTTGCTACTAAATACCTGCATTAGCATAATCTTCTCATAATGTCTACTCCACGCCGGCACAGGTGCACCGTGTCACTTTATTGAACTATTCTCTAATAAATATTTCAGAAACGGGTTTAGCACATTATCTGTAATCACTGACACCTCTTTCCTAATTTATATTCTGTGCCGTGTGTCCTCTGAAACAACGGGGACAGATGAATGAAGAATAACTGCAAGTTACAGAATTCTGAAGGACGAACCTGTGGTGTGACTACCAACCACAGAGACCTACAGCCGGCGTGATGTGGTATTTTACAAAACCCCCTTGGCAGTACAGGCCTCTCACACCTCCAAATGAAACTGATGGAACGATCCCGTTGGAATAGACAGGGAAGTTTTATACTGCTGGGCAATCCAATGATAAAGGTTTAAAAATAAACATAAGTATAATGTAAATATAACTGGACCTGTTGGAATGGGTCCAGAGGAGGCCATGGAGATGCTGGGAGGGCTGGAGTCCCTCTGCTGTGAGGACAGGCTGAGAAAGTCAGGGGTGTTCAGCCTGGAGAAGAGAAGACTCCAAGGAGACCTTAGAGCCCCTTCTAATCATAGAATCATAGAATCATTTAGGTTGGAAGAGACCCTTGGGATCATCAAATCCCACCATCAGCCCTACTCTACAAGTTCTCCCCTACACCAGATCCCTCAACACCACATCCAATCTACTCTGAAACACAGTCAGGGATGGGGACTCCACCACCTCCCTGGGCAGCTGATTCCACTGACTGACAACTCTCTCTGTGAGCTCCAGCAGAGATGGGGAGGGACTCTTGATCAGGGAGGGGAGCCACAGGACAAGGGGGAATGTTTTAAGCTGAAAGAGGGGAGATTGAGATGAGATCTTCGGAAGAAAGTCTTTGCTGTGAGGGTGGTGAGACCCTGGCCCAGGTTGCTCAGAGAAACTGTGGCTGCCCCATCCCAAGCCAGGTTGGACGGGGCTTGGAGCAACCTGGTCTGGTGGGAAGTTCCCTGCCCAGGGTAGGGGTTTTGGACCTAGATGATCTTTAAGATCCCTTCCAACTCTAACCATTCTACGATTCTAATAATAAACAGTACAGAAAAGGGTTTGGATTTACAGTCCCTTCAAATGTCCTTGCAGACATTCTCTTCCCACCCAGCAGCTGGATGGATCCACACATTGATACAAAGCCCATCTCAGAGACCTGCTAAAATTGATGGGATTTCCCATCTATGGTCTTGGCGTAGAGTCAGAGGAGCAGTGAGATGCCAAGCTTAGAAGGTGCCTCTGAAGGTTTCTGGTCAAACTGGTCGCTCAGTCAGGTTCTGAGCACCTCCAAGGATGGGGAACCTGCTAGGCAACCACCTTGAACAACTTGTGACCAGATCCGACTTCCCTCACTCTCCTCCTTTCTTGGCCACTACTCTGAACTCCATGCTGTGGTTTCTTGTGATGGCTTTAGACTTCTATAATCTTTTTCAGAAGCACCAGTAAACTTTGTCTCCTGAAATTTTCTCTCAGATCTAATTCCAGCCCTGAATATAACCTTATGTACTAAATTTCGCCACCTAGAGAATTTTATGACAGAGTAATAAAATCTTGGAAATAGTGTTTTCTAATGGAAATGCTAGAAGACAATTTAATTTAGGAGTTTTTAGCTGAGACTACAAGTCTGGGAAAGTAACATCTATTGCAAATGGACAATATTAGTGTTCCTCTACCCAAACGTTAATATTCTAGAGGAAGACTTACTGAGTTCAGAGAGACTGTTTCTTGTTGCTGGCAAAAACTTGCCATAGATCTTCTAATTTAAAACAAATGTAATTTGTTGTAGTGCTGCTGGAAGAAATCTCTGCAATCAGGTTAGCTATTAAACAAGCAGTTCTCATTATCATGCGCTGCTCAATAAAATGCAAAAAAGTCTTTGCTACGGAACAGATATCATCACCTTCCCTCGGTGAGTTTACTCACTAAAAATTTGCTTATTTGCTCTTCCAAGTAATGTGCAACCACAGAGGGCAGTTCTGAGGGCTCTCGGATGCTCATCTGGACCTGGTGGCCAAGGTCAATGGAGCTTCAACACCCAGTTCCTCCTCAGGCTTCAAGACCCAGCTCCTGGGAGCCTGATGGGTGCAAAGAGATGCTGATCCCAGCTCTGCCTTGTCAGACTGGAAAGGAAGATGGCTTTCCCAATACCTGCTCCACGCCAGATGCCTACAGGCCAGCAGCAATGCAAGAGGGGAGTCTCTTCAAAGAGAGTCATCTTAGTTCTTACTTTCACTTGACCCGAGATGGGAATTGAGCCAGTTTTTGCAGGGGTAAAAAAATCAATACAAGAGAAGATGTTTTTTCCTACCACACTGCTTTTTAAAGCAGCATTCAGTCTGGAAAGAGAAATAATTTTAAGAAAGAGAAGCCACTCATAGGCAGGGTGGGAAAGGACGTCACAGGCGAATTTTCCTGCCAAGCACGAAAGGTCTGACTGAATTTGGCCACGAGTTTTCAAATGACAGTGTCTCAGGGTTTGCAGCACGGGAATCTCCCTCATTTTCTGCTGACAGCACTGTCCTTTGTAACTCCCCCATTTCCATACCTGGATGTGAATACAGATTAAGGCTACTTTAGGTAATTATGGATAAATCAATAGAATCGATTCCCCACATTTCAAACTCTTTGGCATTTTCATCAATCCTGCAATCAGTTGGTAAGACAATTGCAGCTGAGTAAACAAATGTCATAATGTTCCTTGAAAAATATTCTCCATTTTCCCGGTGGGTATTTAATTAGCTTATCAAAGCCCGTCACAGAATGAGAAATGAGAAAAATGAGAAGAAATGAGACTGAGAAAAATGAGGAAAAAATGAGAAATGAGAGAAACAGAAAGCATCCTGCAGACCGAGGAGGAGTCCAAAGGTAATTTTAACTCCTCTTTGGTGTTGCTGGGGTCCTAAATCAGGTGTGTTCAGTTTCCTGGAGAGGTCTCTTCTCTTTGCCCACCACCCAGAACGTAAAGTCCAGCATGGTGCCCGAGGGCAGAAAGTTTCCGTGGGGGTAGAAAAGAATCTGGCTTTTAATCCTAAGGTTTACTGTTCTTTTTACTGTCTAACTACCAAGAATCACAAGCACAGGGGCAGTCTCCAGAAGAGCTGAACTTCCACGAAATTAGGATCCAGCTCCCCTTACAAACACACACACATGAAGTGACTCCCTGGGAAGAGGTTAAAATGTGATATTTTTCAATAGATGAGAAGGATAAACCCTGCTGGGCAGTTGCAGGGCTGCTGATGCTGCTGTCAGCCTCATGAAGGGATCACTATTGCTGGTAAAGTAAAAAAAAAACAAAACCAAAACAACCTCACTCGAGCTTTGGGTAAGCCTGCAATTGATCCAAAGTCTGGCTCTTAGACATTGAAGTGACACAAAGCATTTTAAGAAGGCAGTGGAGCATGCGAGGGAGAGAGCCAAGCGAGATGAGAAGGGGACTCATTCTCTTGTATTGCTGGCCTCACCCAGCCAGGAACCTTTGGGAGAGACCACTGGTTTGCTATTCTCTTAATTTCTCTTCCAGGCTCCTGTCTGATGCTGTTTGTAGCAAGGAGACGGGGCTGGAATAAACCCTTCAGTCTGATGCTTCTGCACATGCCAGGAACAGAAACCCTCCCAGCACAACACCCATCAGGAGCCCGTCCCTGACGCTGTTATTAGCAGGTTTTTTGGCTCCCATTCCAAGAGTTAAAGCATCCTGCATCGAGGCAAACAGCCACAGACCATACAGCACAAAAGCAGGCTTGCAGAGCAGATAATAAAGGTATAACATTTACAATGTGGTGTCTTGGTTATTTTGGGTTTGGGTTGTTGGTTTTTTTTTCCTCCTATTCTAGCGTATCTCTTATTTTGGGGAAGCCCAGAGACACTGATTAGCTCTGACTGCCTTCAGCATTCATTTCACCCTGAGCAGGCACGTGTTTTCTCCCATTTAGAAGGGCTAAAGAACACCGCAGACAAACAGGAGCTGCCTCACGAGGGACGGGGGTGGAACTGCGCAATCAAACCCATTCCGGTTCTCTCTTTTAACAAGCCGAGCACAAGCCAGCGGGACTGGGGGGCAGCAGAGGGGCATTCATGACACCGCAAACAGATCGATTTAAGCAGGTATCTCCAGCCTTTGGATGTGCTCCAGCCCTAGGAAGATCCGACGTGCCAGTTCTTCACTGTATTTTACAGCTAGTGCTGTACTAGTTCCTGCCTGGTGAAGTCAAAGCTTCAGAGGCAAGTGCAACCAGGGTCGCAAAAAATACGGCCAACTCTGTCCATGGGACAAAGGTTTGGCTAAAAGAGCTTTTGTATTCAATGAGTGGTGAAAGGTAATTGCAGATCTGTGTGCCACTGATAGGAACACACTGCTGTTTGTGAGGACAGCCCGACCTGTCTTTCGCTTTCATAGAGTGGTTAGAGTTGGAAAGGACCTTAAAGATCATCTCGTTACAGCCCCCCGGGCAGGAACACCTCCCCACAGAGCAGGTTGCTCAGAGCCTCCTCCAACCTGACCTTGAACACCTCCAGGGATGGGGCAGCCACAGCTTCTCTGGGCAACCTGGGCCAGGCTCTCACCACCCTCACAGCGTGAGGTGAAGTTCTTCCTTGTATCTAAGAAGCAGCATAACCCATTTTTCTAGACATGGACCAGAATATGTTACACTCCGCTCCCTGCCTGTAGATCCCCAGTAACGCACAGAAAGCAGGACCCAAGGACCCACTCTGCCTCTGGAGGACACAGCCGATACATCCTGCCTCAACCTCCCCATGGGTGAAGAACATCACACCTTTTATGTAATACTTCAATTTCATTCTCTCTGATAATCCTGAGGAAGGTCTTTTAAGCTACAAAAACTTGCTAGTGGGATAAAATATTTTTAAAACTACAGCAAACTATCTGGTTTTTCAAAAAACAAATAGCAGCTTGGCTTTTCTGAGCACATGGTAAGAGTAAACTTTTATTCCTGACAGCTGAGTTGGTAAAACAGTGTAATAACCACAAGGTACAGCTGCCATATGTTGAATCCTCACCTTCGCTACGGTGGAGCCGCATCACAGTTCGCTTTAATGTGGCCACAGCAGTAAATGTGGCCACCAACGCTAAGGCAGGTCTATTTGCTTTGTCCAAAAAAGCAGCGCTTTCAATTCAGAAATTACCCTAATTTGGAAAAGTTCCCAACTCCAGCAGCATGGCTGGACACCAGCAAACTGGAGCATCATAAATCCCAGGGTGCAGATGGTGCGAGGAGCTGCGTGGCCAGTTCAGACACAGGGCTCTGCTGGGAATGTGCTTCCGAGCCTCGCAAGGACTCACCAGTCACTCCACAAAACCCAGACCTGTTCTCCTGGACTGGGTCAAAGTATAGCTGGGCAAAAAGCCCACGTAACATTTATGCACCATTTATGCTCCTTTTACGCTCTCCTCTGGCCTGAATTACACATTTTGGCTATCTCTAGGCAGATAATTTATAAAGCCAATGGCACGGAAAGCCAGCAGCTTCTCTGTGAGTAGATTGTAATTATTTTATGGGTTCATATGGGCAACTGGAACTAAGAGGGGAAAAATCCAGACTAGCCCCAATCTAGGAGAATTTCCCACCCAGAAAAAAACAACCAAACAAAATTATATAATGGTTAGAGTTGGAAGGGACCCTAAAGCCCATCCAGTGCCACCCCCTGCCCTGGGCAGGGACACCTCCCACCAGACCAGGTTGCTCCAAGCCCCGTCCAGCCTGGCCTTGAACCCCTCCAGGGATGGGGCAGCCACAGCTTCTCTGGGCAACCTGGGCCAGGCTCTCACCACCCTCACAGCCAAAGAAGTTTGTCCTGAGATCGCATCTCCATCTCCCCTCTTTCAGTGTCAAACCCTTCCTCCTCATCCTATGGCTCCCTAGGGGTCTTTTTTATTCATGGGAAACCATAAAAGCCTTCGAAGACTTTACAGCTTTTACATTTACTTCCTGTAAGAATACAAGTTTCTGATTCAGAAACGTTCTCAGCTACACTGAACTTCAAGTTTGGGGTTTCTTTCATTATGCTACCTCCCATGAGGATAAAGGTTGGTTCCTTGGTACCTGCATGCCACCCCCAATAACCCACGATGCGAGTGGGGTGTGGGGATTAACAAGGGGAATCTTTTGATACCAAGAGAGATCTTGGCATCACAGGGATTTGTGGAGGGCAGGGAAAACACTGCTCTTTGGAAGGATATCGATGCTCGCATGGGTAAGATGTGCCAGCATTTTCAAGCCCATCTGCAGCAGACGTTCTGGAAAGGCTGGCAAAAGCCAGAAGAGATACGGGCCAACACTAAACAACCAGAGGGTTTGTCAGAAGGTTTACCTAAGGTAAAAGGCACAGTTTTCTGGATGTTTTCCATATATTAGCAGAGAAATTAAAAGCAGAATGGCAGACACAGTTTGTTCAAATTTTACGTAACTTCAGCTTTAACGTCAGTAATACCCAAACCAAAATATTACCCAATACCAAAAGAGACTCCAAGAGGCTGCAAGTGACGTACAAAACTAGGTGAGAAATTACTGTGGTTTAAATCAAGAGTTTTAACACTACAGTGCCAACACAAAAGCCTGCAAAAAGGGTTCGGTTTCGCCAAAGAGACCTGGGAATCACTGCAGGAGAATTAGGGGAATTGAATAGGTGTGCTATTCCAGCCTTCCTGCATTCCTCTAGGTTTTCAGTAGAAAACAGTATTTTAAAAGAAAACATGTTAGCACATGTTTTATAGATTACAGCAAAAGTAAATTCAACTTTCTGTCCTAATAATGTTGACAGAGGTGAAGATTCCCCCCCCACCACCAAATTTTTAAAAGCCTTTTCCTTTTTCTCTAGCTTCACTGGAAAGAACAGCCTCCCCCCTTGCTATTTAGACTGGGTAATTTAAACCTGACTGGGGAAAATACTGGAAGGGGTTTTGTTATTATTTTGTTAGCTATATCTACCTTAATATTTTATCTGCTCTGCTGCAGTAGTGAAATTCTCATTTGTGCATACTTAAAAGTTATATACTTCCAACATCCCATCCTGAAGCACATAAAGGCATGAAACGAGCCTTGAAACTCTGATTTAGTTCAATACATAAGAAAGCATTAGATGACATCACTCCAAAGCTGTTCCTGTAACAGAGAATATACATTACATTCACTCAAATTTGTAATTCATTACAGATTTGTAATGATTTTTATTCCCAAGGCTTCATTACGTGTTTAAGAGCTGAACGCCACTAAAAAGGGAGAAATGCAGACTTCTGCAGGGACCTCCTGCGATTCTAACTCCTCAAGCGTTGACATTTTCATCAGAAATTACTTAATTTGCTTTAGTAAAGTTGCTTAACCCACAAGTGGGGCCAAACCCACTGTTCTGAGCACCTCACCTCTGACGGAAAGAACAAACAGAACTAATCGGCTGCTCGTCAACAAGCTCTCGCTCCACGGTCTCATTAAAAACATTTCCCTTTAAAATACCCTGGAACAGCCCAGACACAAACAAGTGTTATTTTCCCTGTGCCACAGGAGGATAGTGTAATTGTACAGAAACACAAAGAGAGAAGAAAAAAAACAACTCGTGGTCCAAATTAACCCTACACATATTATTTCTGCAAGAAAATAGCTTAATTGCAATTCCGCATTCAGAGTCCAACACAACACTTTGTTCTCAATTTGTAGGTAGTAAAACAAATGGGTTTTAAAGCAGTCAGAAAAGTAAATATTAGTGTGTGACAAATCATAATTACCAGAGGGCCACAGCTGTATAAATTAACTTCTGCAGAGAAGCTTTCAGTAAATGGCAAATACAATTTGGGTTGGGTTTTTTTTTTTTAAGTGGCTTTGCACCGCACAGGAATTTGGGGTGTTATTTGGTTTCTTTCAAAATGACTCAAAGACAGATTTACAGGGGGAGGTCCAGAAAAAAAAATGCCTCCAGAAATCCTAAGAACATTTCAGCGTGGTGTTTTGCCTCTGTCAATAGGAATCCAACGGGAAGAGCAACTGGGTCAACTAGCTGTAATTTCTGATTTACCCACCTGCCCATGTTCTGGGGTGATGAGGTTGGAGGGACAGTGCAAATCCACAGGGATTAGGAATAGGGAATAAAATCTCATAGGTAATTTCACTGCACATCCTGCAAGGATGATGAGGAGAAGGGTAATTCCATCATGGGAGGGAGACAGACATTAAATAAAGGTGCTGAGCAAAATCAGAAAAAAAATCATATGTGAGGAAATAATGGTTACTTGGAGGAAAAAAAAAAAACACCTTTTTCATATGGCTAGGCAGAGATTGAATAGAATGGAGACCTTGACAGCCATGCTAACCTGAAGAGGTTGCGAGTCCCCCAGCTCGTGTCCCAAGAGGCTGCGCAGATGAGGGACACAGGTAGATCAATAGACAGAGGAGGCCCCAGCCAGCCAGAGACTATGACTGGCTCATCTGGAACCCCAGCCAGCCAGAGACTATGACTGGCTCATCTGGAACTAAGAGGGTGTTGGATTGCTCTGAAACATCAAACCTTTTGTACCAACCTCATTTTGTACATCACAAGATGCTGCTGAGAAGCAAATGACTTTCCATCTTGAAAGACCTGCCCCGTACGTCTATGCAAGGCCAATTTTTGACTTTCCTACTCAATAAAGGCAATCTGCCCTGAGGACACCGGCAAATCGCAAACCCGAGCATAAGTGGTGTTAATCTTGGAAAAGAGAAATGCTGGTATGAAGATGTACATTGGACAGACAAGATATTAGTATTTTATCCTTTGGTGTTAAAGAAGAAATAAACATTCATTCATCTGGAACTGCAAAGGTGATCTTCGCTGCTGCCTCTGACAGTAACAGAAATCTCATTTTTCCATTCTTTAAGAAGTCTCACCACCCAAAAATGTATGATCGATCGGAGTGAGAAGCAAACCTGCTCTTCCCTACCTCCCTCACCAGCCAAATCCAATATTTTCTCCTTTTATGTGAAGAGCAGTCAATAGGCACATCACTGCCCACGGAATGAGACATGATTATTTGACTCAGCAGCTGAAGGGCAGGAACATTGACGGGGAACAGGGTCAAAAACCTGGTGGGCCTGGGCTGAGGAGCTTGTGTGTGCTGGTAAGGGCAGTGCAAGGACTCTGCTGATGGACCCTTCAGTTCTGTGGGACTCCCAGGGAGGGTCCAACAGCAGATTTCAAAGCCTGGTGACTTCTCACCATTCAGTAGTCTATATATATACCTGGTTCCTCAGATAGGACAACAAAGAATGACGTCTTCCCAATGGGGTGTCCTTTCTGAAGACAAACCCAAGGTGAAAGCCCTGCACATCACTGGTTTATTTATGCTTTTTGACTTGAGGGGCAGCTCTTGCATTGCATTTGAAGGAATCTTTATCTCAACTAAAAATAACAGCAATAAAAGGCAAAGCTGAAAGGAAAAGTGGGGGTGAGAAGAAAAGACCATCTCTCCCCCACGTTCCTCCTCCCAGCCTCTGCCACTACAGCTGCTCACTCCAGACAATCTGCTCTGCTGCTACTGAAGCTTGTTGTTGTCAACCCATGTTTCTAGGCATAGTTGGAAAAATAGTAAGGAAATGGAGATCAAGACGGTTGCTCTTACTCGCTGAATTGAACTCAGCAGGTTATCACTCATAAACACAGCCAAGCGCCTTGTCTGCTTTTGTGCTGCACGTTTAGCAACTCCAGTTTTAAATAGCAGTTTTAAACTCATCAATATCTGAGACTGTGGGAAAATATCTACAGTGGCTCTGCATGGCTTCTCCGGGGGAAGAAGCGCTATCAGAAGAAACAGCCCCCTACACTTCAGCCCCCTCCCCAGACGATGTGATGCCCCAAACGATGCCACCTTCTCCCCTGCACCGAAGCAGTCGTGTGAGGAGGGCATTTTATGGCACAGTAAATGCTTTTTAAAAAAAACATCTAGATGATGAATGTGCGAAGGACTCACATCAGAGCTCCACCCATCTCGAGCAGACAGCTTCACATCGCTCCTCTACTCCCGCATGCGTGCACAGTACCCCAGACCAAAGCTGGAAACCTGGCTTTCCAGCCAGAGATTGACTCGGATAAAAGAACTGAAGAAGCCTGACTATATAACATTTATTTCAAATTAATTTTCTGCCATGCAGCTACAGCAGTTCATTTTTCCCTCTGAATGGGATCTAATAAGACCTAATAGGTGATAAATCAGTTTCCTGGTTTAGGGCATTAAGAAATGGCAGCGATACGTTCTGCTAGAGCAGGAAGGTCTACAGCACTCTATTGCACAACAAGCGGGGCATTAAATAGTCTTAAATCATTGGGCTGTCCCTTCCTCAGCTGTGTGACCACTCCTGCGGCTGGGAAATTTCAGAATGAGACATCATTCTTTATGGCAAACTCTGTAGCTGCAAGCAAAGCAATTTAAAAGAAGCCACTTTAGGAGAGCAGTTCCTACGTAGTGCTGCTGTTACAAATTACTCTGCTCCGGCATTTACAAAATACGCGGTTTAAATAATACAAGTGGGTTATCAAATTATCGTGATGTAAACAGATAGGGAAGTTGTTTCCTATCAACAAATCCATTACAAACTAACAGGAAAACAGGATTATTTACTCAGCATCTATTCATTCCTGCTAATTTGGCACGGCATTATTAGAACTGAAGCTTTACGTGCAACACACTCCAATTCTGGGGGTAATTTGATAACGCAGTAGATGTTGCCTGATCCATCTTTTTATAGGAGAGAGGTGAAATAAACGTATGTGCTAACATCACAATCATTATTCAGCTCTCAGATGTCAAAGTAGATCTATCTCAATTACCAGTAATAGCAGTTTTACAGAAAGTTGTGATGAGCCTGACGTTTATTATCCTTGGGTCTACAGCCCACACCCCAAAGGCTGTATGTTCTAAGTTTCAAGCTGAAAAAGGCTGTAAAGGCAGCATCTCCTTGCAGACGGAGCTCTGCCGATGGAAGAGGCTCCCACCTCTCCCCAGCCCTGTAAAGCAGTTCAGGAGAGCGCTCTCCTCCACACCACTCAAGATCAAAGGGGTTAATTCCATTTATTTAAGCTGTATAGACCCATCCTGGCTCTTCTTGCCCGAAGCCAGTGGGGGAGTGGTTCCACAAAGGTGTAACGACTGTAGATAATTTTGTTCGACGTTTGTCTACATCTACATTGACCTCAAAAACTAAATACTACCTTGACTTTCCTTATTTATGTATCAAACTTTGAATAATTTTCCCACTTATCCACCCAAGATGTTCCATCTCAACCAGGGTTACGGGTTAATATTCATACAGCAAATGTACTAGTTATTGAAATAGAATGGAATACTTCATGTGAAAAATAATATATGATGTGAGTTTTTCACTGCTGGCTGCTCCCTGCACGAGCACGGGCAAATTACTTAATTCCTCTATGAATCAACTTGAACATCTGTAAGGTCAACATAACGCAGATGATCTTCTCCAGATGCTCTGAGATGCTTACAAAAATAATTCAAATTAATACTATGGTTGCTATGTAAAACCGTCAGTATAAATCTTACTTTATGGCAAACAAAGCAGCTTTGACAACGGCCCCCCTTTAGCAAAGATGAGCTGAAGAAGTTGGTAAAGTTTAATTTACCCACAATGCCCAATCCTTTTGGGTAACAAATCCCAAATACGATTTCTCAGATTAAAACATAAGAACAAAAGTATACGTATACACTTCCACGTAAGATTAAACTGGGTCCATCTGCCAGTGATATTTGCTTCGTAATTATCTCAAGACGTATTTTAAGTTAATTGTCTTCAAGCCAAAAGTCCCTTTAAATTGTCTTCAAGCCCAAAGTGCCCTTAAATCAAATGCTCAAGTAAGCGGATTACCAAGGGAAGATCGAAAACGTTTGTAATTTACCACACAAAAATAATAAATGCTCTCTTACAATAAACTAGATACCATAACAAAAAGCTATTGAAGAAAGGTCATTGATATCTTTTACACTAATATGTACAGGAAATGGAAAACAACGTGCTGTATTCCTGACAAAGAAGTCAGTGGTTTTCTTGAACCTTAGGCTGGCACAAGATCTGGATAAATAACGGGTTGGATTTTACAGTACAGCTGCCTCAGCCCCCTGCCACGGCCTGGGAAAGGGTTCAAGGACCGAAGGGAGGACAATTTTAAGGTAAGATAAAATAATCACAACTGCATCCTTACTAATATCAGCCAACTGTTGCACTGGTGATTATTTTCTCACCATTTGCTATGACTCCACAACGCAGCAAACCCCAGTGCGATGACACAATCCCTTGGAAGAGATACCTTGCTACATTATCCCGGTCCACGCTGATCCCCCGCACGCTTGAGGATGGGAGACGATTCTAAATCTGTAAGAAAACATCTCTAATTCTCCTGGTCGAGTCCTCCAAGCCGACTACAACCCAACCCCACCTCCCCTTCCCCAGTGCACGCCACGGCGCATCCTCTTGTCCCTGGCCCCAAAGGCCATCGTCTGTCGGTGCAATTTCTGCCCGTTATTTTGAAGCCTGTGTCTCCTGGAGCCTCCGGGGCTCTCAGAAATGAGCTGCGCTGCATTTAGATTAGATGCTGCTTCTTGACACAGCCCTGACTCTACTGCTGACATCCCTCCTTACACCTGGATTATAAATTCTCTGCCCCGGTGTCTTGAAAGACCCGAATTTTGACATTAAATCTGTCATTTTCTCGTATTTGCTATAATTCAGGCTCCAAAATGGACCGAGGGACTCCAAAATTCCAAAACCTTCACAAATCTTTATGTCCTTCTCAACCCACTGAATCTGCACAGCAGAATACATTGCCCCTAGTGCTTTCCCTGCATCCCCATCAGCTTCCTCGCCCAAAAATGGGCTCACGTGGACAGAAACCTCTGCAGAGCTGAGCAGAGTTTGCTAGTTGGTTGCTTGGTTGGTTTTATTTCTTTTAAATGTTTTCTTTACATTTTTTTTGAACTTTTCTTTTTTAACTTCTCAAATCTCTTGCTCTCACATCAATATAACCCACCAAAACTGAGTTACAAAACAGTATTTACACCGAGTTACTGATATCAAAGAGGGAAAAAACCCCCACCAACTATTCACTCGCACCACCTCATGATGTATTTTCTAGTTTAGTTTAAAATAAAGGTTATGCAAAGGTTTATAGCTTTTAAAAAAATGATTAACAAAAGGTAGAATTTAAATCAACTAATGTGATTAGGCATCATATTTTTATCTCACTGAACTCTACAGAGGTTTCCTCTGTGATCAGCCCAGGTCAGGCACATGCGAGTGTCAGCGCCAAAGGAACCAGCACCCCAGAACCACAGGAGGAAGTCATTCAGCAGAGCTCACCCAGCCCCTTGGGCAGGTTTTGCTGGGAGGTCTATCCAAGAGCAAGGAAAAATCACATTTTCCTTCCCCTCCAATGATAGGCATATTATGATGAGTCCATACCTTGTGTACAAATTGCCTGAGCTCTTTTCAAAACCTGGGCTTTAACTTCTTGTAGGGAGGTTGGTGCTGGTCTCGTCTCACGGGCAATGAGCGACAGAACAAGAGGGAATGGCTGCAAGCTGCAGCAGGGTAGGGTTAGGCTTAATATTAGGAAAAAGTTTTTCACAGAGAGAGTGGTCAGTCAGTGGAATCAGCTGCCCAGGGAGGTGGTGGAGTCCCCATCCATCCCTGACTGTGTTTCAGAGTAGATTAGATGTGGTGTTGAGGGATATGGTGTAGGGGAGAACTTGTAGAGTAGGGGTGATGGTTGGACTTGATGATCCCAAGGGTCTCTTCCAACCTATATGATTCTATGATTCTTCTTTCTTTTTAATAGATGAACTATCTGGATATGAGATGTAAATAACCAGAATGTCCATGCCAGGAACTTCTCCCTTGGATCGATGAGAACAAGATTTTAGCAAGTCCCCTGTTTAACTGGTCTCTGCTGGGAGGCAGAGGAGCAGCCTCGGCATTGCCCCATCCAGGCAATTTACCATTCAGGGGAAGAAGGAACAGGTTTAAGGGAAGCATTTTGTTAAGGTGAAAATGGTCAAAGCAATGGCTTTGTGCACTCAAGGAGAGCTGAAGGATACCACAGTCCACCTGGAACCAGGGACACACTTCCATTAATTGAATTGCAAAATATAATAGGGGGAAAAATAAAAGTCATTATCATAAACATGAATTTTTAATTATCCTATTATTTGCAGATCAGGAGACTTACATGATGGGGCAAGAGCACCTTATAAATTTACGTCTGAAATTTAACCAGGTGTAACCACCAACAAGTACAAATTAATCTAACAAAGGGATAGTGTGAAGGCAAAAAAAGAGAGAAAACGTTAACTCTTGATATTTATTTTTCTCTATACTTTACAACTTAAAAAAAAAAAAGGGAAAAGAAGCAGTGTTATAAAAGTTAAAGGGACGAGAAAAGTTTAGGACCACTGTGTCACGAGCAGCTCGCTCATGCAGTCAACACCCAAAATGTAGTTCTTGAGGAGTAAATCATAGAATCATAGAATCACAGAATCATTTAGGTTGGAAGAGACCCCTGGGATCATCAAGTCCAACCATCAGCCCTACTCTACAAGTTCTCCCTTACACTAGATCCCTCAACACCACATCTAATCTACTCTTAAACACAGTCAGGGAGGGTGAGTCCACCACCTCCCTGGGCTGTGAATGAAAATGAATAAATTAAAAATATCAAATCACAATCTGTCACTATTTTATTTTTTTTTTTAACAAATAAGTGTTATTATATCCAATCAGTTCTCTACTCATCCACTCAGCTATAGGTTCAGCCATTTTAGAAAAGGCTTTTGGGGATTGTTCCTTCTTAGCCTACAGCCCCTCGTAGATTCTGCAGCATTCCCAAACCCAGCCCTGGCTCTGTAAGACCTCTTACAGTTCTTACCATCCCAAACTGGGTTATTCCCAGCATGGAGACAATTCAGTTATTAATACACAGCACCAGGGAGCAGGCAAAAAAACCTGAAACCAAGCTGTTTCAATAATTTCATTTAATAACACAGCTGGAAACTCTTTGGTGGGAACTCTTTGAGTACATGGCATTCACCCGATGAACAAGTGCCGTCTGTAGAGCCACGGGAGCCGCTCCCATGATTCAGAGGGAGAGAAGATGATCTTTGGCTCTTCCTCAACCCACTGAATCTCTTCAACTGCACGAGAACCTGCCCTTGGCACCCACTGAGTTTTAACAGCATTTGTTTGTTCTCTAACATATCCATCCATAAAACACAATTCAGCCCTTCCAAATTTTCAACTGAATTTGCTGGAAAACTTGGAAAAACAGCGTGTGCCACTAAATCGTGACTCATCACAAGCTATTTCAGGGCAAGTGTGGTATATCACTATCATACGTCACAGGTTTTCAGAGAATCATAGAACAGAATGTTATGGTTGGTAGAGACTTTTTAAATCATCGTGGGAGGCTGCCCAGAGAAGCTGTGGCTGCCCCATCCCTGGAGGGGTTCAAGGCCAGGTTGGAGGGGCCTTGGAGCAACCTGGTCTGGTGGACGGTGTCCCTGCCCAGGGCAGGGGCAGTGGAATTAGATGATTGGGACAGGGGTGGTGTAATTAGATGATCTGGAGAACTTTTATAGAGTAGGTTTGATGGATGGATTCGATCTCAAGGGTCTCTTCCAACCTAATTCCAATTCTGTGATTCTATGACCTTTAAGGTACCTTCCAACCCAAACCATTCTATGATTCTAATATCAATCAATCAAGAGCCATTAACCCAGCAGTGCCAAGTTCCCACTAAACCATGTCCCTCAGCACCACATCTCCACGCCTTTTAAAATACCTCCAGGGCTGGTAACTCCACTACTTCCCTCCAAGTCACCTCTCACTGCTTTGCTTGATGGACCAGAAAGACAATGTTTATAGATCTACAGATCAATGCTCATGATCACCCAGGTCTTGCAGCCGTGCTGCTCTCCCCACACCTACGTCTCTGCTCCGGTGTGTCTCAATACCAAACCTTGTGATTTATCAGTTGTAACAACAAAACGATCACAGTCCCCCCCCGTTAAATCAAGGCAACTGCTGTATTTCATCCATCACGCTTGTACAGGTAGGATTTCCATGTCAGAACAAGAGAACAGCTTTAAGAGAAACACATCAGCAGAAGGGATTAGATACTTTACAGGAGAGAGAACAGCGTGCTCTGGTTCAGAACTGCGCGGGTGGGGGGGCCTTTACAAATTTAAATCAAATCCAGGTTGAGCACAAAAGGAAGGAGTCGGTGCTGTCAGGGGAACCACAGCACAGAATGTTCAAACAACAGCAGTTTTGCCCATTGGCTTCAGTGGGGTAATTTCCCCCTCCCCTCCCTCCCCTAACTTTCAGAACAGACAAATGAGCAATTCCTACCACAGATGTCACAAGGTATAAAGGAAATTAATGCAACAGTCTGGCTGGAACGAGGCTGAGTGAAATGCTGTGAATTTCCCTGTGGACTCTTACATCCACACACCAAGTTCTATGCTGTGAACATCCAGAAACCACTCAGCAAAAACCTTTACTTTTTTTTTATTTTTTTCTCTAAAACAACACTGCTTTTATTTTTCAGAGACGCCCTGCAGTTTGGGGTTGGGGTTTGGGGCTTTTTTAAAGATGGAATACGGAAGGATTTGGTGTAAGTTTGTCTTTGGCAATATTCTACTTTTCTCCTAATGGCTTTTATTCCGTGAGCTTTTTCTATCATTAATAATTAGTTCAAAATCCTGACTAAGAGTGAAACGAACTCCTCTAAGTTAGAAGAGCTGAATGTCTAAACTCCATTGTGAGTAAAATACCCAGCAGAGCACAGGATGGAAATCCAGCCTCCAGCCTGCAAATTCATACAAAACGATCAACAGTTTCTGTCTATTTTCAAATATTGGATTAGCAGCTCTGATGTTGGAATTTAAAATATATTTTCTATGCTGGGTGAATAAATCACATATGCCAGCATAAATTTTTCAGGATTTCTTCATAAATTCCTCATTTCTTCTTGTCAGTTGTCTCGGTAGAAACTCAAATATATGAAGCTGTAAAATCACCAGACTAATTTAATTAAGACAACTGTCAACTTTCAGTAGTATTTGACAAGCACTGAGTGATGCTGCCCCTTTACTCTGCTCTGGGGAGACCCCACCTGGAGCACCACATCCATCTCTGGGGCCACCAACATCAAGGACATGGACCTGTTAGAGTGGGTCCAGAAGAGGCCATGGAGATGCTGTGAGGACTGGAGCCCCGCTGCTGTGAGGACAGGCTGAAAGAGTTGGGGGGTCCAGCCTGGAGAAGAGAAAGCTCCAGGGAGACCTTAGAGCCCCTTCCTTGCTGTAAAAACATTTGGACAAACTGGGGAAGACGAGGATTAATTCTTAAAAAAAAAGGAAATCCTTAGATGCTGTCAAAAAAAAGTGTTGAATGTGTCTGTGGGAGGTTAAGAAGTGCTCGATGCTGTACCAAAAGAGGAAGATGCATCCCAATATGAATACCTGGGTCAGGTAATAACTACTGGAAGAATCTCTAAGAAAGAAATGTTTTCCTTAAGAAAACCCTTCCTTGAGAAAACATGACTGATGTGGTTGTGGAGGAAGGATGTTGTAAAAAACGGCCTGAGAAGTGAAAAAGGATTCAGCGTTGAAGAAGGACTTACATAAAACATGCTTGGTTTTGACAGCTGGCAATCTTAATTTCATTTTAAACAATTAAAACTCAGTTGCTGGCTGAAAAGACACAATGCTGTCCAGCAGGAAGAACGTGAGACAACAAGGTGGGAGGGAGAGCGGGTACCTGCAAACACGTGGCAGTATCGCACCTCCTTTTAAACTCTCACTGCCAAAACCACGCAACTAAAATTCAGCCCAGAAGTGCTGGGTATCTTTATAAGCGAGCTGTCAGAAACCCATCAACCATCTTCTACATCTTACTCATTTTTTTCCAACTTCAGGAGTGCTTTTGTTACGCCTCGCACGCTGCAGAAACGAGCGGGCCTGCGAAAGGTAAACCACAAAAAGCAATATATTTTCTCACAGCCAAACGCAGAGGGGAGCAGAACCGGTGATTACAGAACGCCTGAATTCTCAGAAGGAAAAATCCACCTTAAGTAATATTGTACAGGTAATTTTTTTCAGTCTTCTGTTAATACTCGGGCTCATCTCTTCCTCCCACAAAGCTACTGCAGTCTGACTGCAACAGGAACCCAAATTTATTTTCCCATGTAAGATGAGAAAAATAGAGGAGAGAGATAAAAACTACGGAGGGAGGATACAACTGTTAACAACCTTCCCCATCCCGTGGCTGGTGCAATTCCTCCAGCAGCCCATACACAAAACAGCCCCTCGAAGCAGGACCGGAGCGACCATCTATTCATTCAAATTGTTGTATTTTACTAAAATTGCTGGCAATACGGGAACAACTCCCACAAGGGCAAGGCTGTTCCCAGAGCCTGATGGTGAGGGCTGGGGCAAGACAAAGACTCAAATGGGGTGGGAAAGGTCCACAGAGGAATGGCAGAGGCATCTCCAAAGCGTGGTCCTTCCAGCAGCCTGAGGTTCTGGCTTGCGTCAGGCAGAGAGGGATGCTTTTCGTGGCAAGACAAAGATCAGAACATCTGGAGGATCAAAGTTACTGCCACTGATAGAGGAAACATGAGCCTATGCCCAACATGCTGAGCACTGAGGACCCTTAGAAGCTCAAACAGGCACGGGATGAATGAATCAATGTACATGATGGACTTAAAGAAAGACAACATTTACTTTTAATATTGTTTCATATTGTTTTTAAGACTCCACATGAAAAGTATCTTGGTAGTTTAAAGTTCACCCATTCAAAGAACCGGAGTTGCACAGAATATTTGACAGTACATGGTCCAATATTAACAACTCATAACACAAATGAGTAGGTGTGTGATTTCTAACACAAACGATTAGGTGTGTGCACTCCCTGTATATTAAGGTTGCTCTCATTTTGGCAAATGATGAAAAATAATGAATTTACCTTATCATTTCAATCTGTTCATCCCAAGATCTGTCAATATGTCTGTTTTACGAGCTGCAACAGCACCTGCTTAACTGTAACCCAAATCCTTATGATGAAGAGAGAGAAACATCCGTCACGAATGGCTGGGCTGAATCCATGCCTGCCATGCCATTACAGGACAGAGAGGATGACTTTTCAGTCCCCTCAATCCATGATACAAACCTGCACACCGGTGATAGCCAATGATCTGGTACCTCTTTTCTCTCTAAACATACCTTAAACTCTTATTGTCCTTTAATCACACATGATCTTACAATCTGTTACGGCAGAGCACGAGTAATTATTTATTTTTTTAAACCTCTAGTTATTGCTACACGGGCTGTGCTTTCTCACACTTGGAACTGTAGCAGCTTGTTTTCTAGAATCTGCTCATGAAATACCTCTGATCCTAAAATTTAATAACCCCAGAAAAGGCCTCGCTGGCTTTCTGCGCATCAAGGCTTCTGCTCTCAGAAGCCAAAGTGCTACATAATTAACAGTCACTTAAAAAGACGAAAACCCAGAAAAGGAACATGTGAGCAAGTTAAAAGCAAATCAGCTTTAGGCTCATTGTACAGAAAATGTGTTAAATTCATACCTATGCTGGCCACTATTTTTGTGAATTATTAAAGAAATCATGCATAAACCCACAAATTCTATTTTATATGTACAATACCCCTGTTTAATCAAGCTGCTGTTCCCACCCGAGACCCTGGCCCAGGCTGCCCAGAGAATCTGTGGCTGCCCCATCCCTGGTGGGGGGGGAAACAGTGGTGCAGGTTGGACAAGGCTGGAAAGAGATGATCTTTAAGGCCTCTTCCAGCCCAAACCACTCTATGATTTTATGATTTCATACGCCACAAATACATGGCAGAAAAACCTTGCAGTGGAATAACCAGCATTTGAAATGATGCCATAAAATCATCATCAATGTTCTGATCTTATTTTTGTTCTTGAACAACTCCATCCTCCTTAAAATAGTTGAATATTGGCAGGAGAGGGAACTGCAATTGAAATGGTGTTAGAACATGTTGGAGGTTGGAGCTATCCCAGTGCCAGCAGCAGCCAACATAGATACAGGCCACTTCGGGACACCTTTCACCTACAGAACCACCCTTTTCGGCTCTACAAGACAAGAAAATGGGAAATGATGGATTTGGCACAAGACTTGGAGTCTGACAAGTTGCTTTCCAAAACAAAACTGCCTGCAAGCAATAAGAAATACAGTAGGTATGGTAGAGTTTGGATAAACTCAACCAAAACTTCATGCCTGGCAACTCGAGAAGCTTCCCAACATCACAGTTTGGCCCTTCCTTGTCCACCAGTTTGTCTAGGCCAAAGGCAAGTGGCTCAAAACGTTATAAAACCATATTCCTTCCATTTCAGAGAAAGCTTTTTCTGGTCCCACACTGAAATGGATATTTCCACCAAAAAACCACCACCACAACTCAGTCTAGGAGGCTGCATAAGATTTCTTTACGCGTTATCCAGTTGTCATATTGCACCAAATCCCTGCAAAATAAATCCTATGAGATTTTTGAAAGGGCAGAGAGTAAAAGGACACAGCTCTGTACATTGCATCAGTCCTAAAAGTCACATCCCCAGCCAAGAAAAATAGGAAATAATCATGAACAACCTTTAATAATTCCGGAAGTCTTATAACATGATATATTCTTTATGCCTGGGCCTCCACGGCAGTACAGGGCCTCACTCTGTGATGGATAAACCCCTCCAAAAGCCTGCAGATTTTTTGTGTCTCTCATCCCTCAGGTTTAAAGCTTCCTGACTTTCTCATAACGCCATCAAAGAAAATTGTTTCTTGCATTTCTTGAGTGATGGCTCTCGAGATTGACAACGAAGCTTCTTCTATTTCTAGTCTATATTCTATTTCCTGGTATTTTTTATTACTGTATCACAAAAAGGCGGTTGACGGAAAGAATAACCTGGGAATGTTAGAGATATTGATTTGACTATGGAAAACAAAACAAGAGGAATCCACACCCATGGTATTTTCTGCCATGTTGGTTGATACAGAAGGAAGGGACCACACAACTCAATTCTATTTTCCTTTGCAGTATTATAACCTTCTCCCAGCAGGAATTCCTGTCTCAGCAGAAAGAAAGGGCAANGCAACTCAATTCTATTTTCCTTCCCAGCAGGAATCCCTGTCTCAGCAGAAAGAAAGGGCAAAGGGTTCTGCTGCATGTGGTGGCCATCACATCCCTGACCAGCTCCAGCACCCACGGGGACACCCCAGGAACACACAACCTCCCACCACTGAAAACCAACAGGCTCGGGATCTTCCTTCTTTGTGCGGAAGAAGGAAAGAGGCCTGAAATCCTCTGGTTCTGATACTTATTTAAAGGAAACTGGAGCACTACAATGCAGAGCAACTGGTATTACTGGGAAAGTAAATAATATGCTTTCTAAAACATGACCAATCAGCCAAAGGGCCATTTTCTCTCCCACCTCCAAGTGCTGAAAATCACTAATTGATGGGCAAAGCCATAAAATTTACAATCTGGTTTCAAAGCTAACTACAAAAATCTTCAGTACAGAGTAACAGCCCAGAGAAGCATTTAAGCCTGAACTTCCACTTATAATAATATTCAAATAAATATTTTTTGATATTTCTGAAGACTGAAATATTGGTGTGTTGGTTTTTTTGTTGGTTTTTTTTTTAAAAAAATACCGGAAGAGGAAAAGTTTAACAAAACTCAAGTGTGAAAAAGCAGCACATATTTCACTCCCTATATATTTTTAAATGTGCAACAGTATTAACTTAAATGAAGCTGACGTGGAAAAATAACTTTAGGTGAAAATTGCTACACCTTCCATGTTAAAAATAGACATCACATGACATATTGTTAGTAAAAATGGAGTCCTGCGAACACACTTTTTGATTTAACACCTTCAGCTTCATTTAATTACCTACTGCAGGCTGCTGCTTTTATAAGAAACAAGTATTCACACGTTCTTGTTTGTGCCAGGGAAAACCAAAAACAAAAAAAAAAGAAAAAGAAGGAATTTCACATTTGGATATGGGATGCTGAGAGCACTTTGTGCCGTTGGTGAAACACGCAGAACGGATGGATGGTCCTGTCAGGGAGCCAGAACTCCCATTAGTAACTGGACAAGCATGTTGAGGTGGGTTTGGGCTGCACATATCACAAGGCCATTTGCTGTATTATGAAGTTGCACCTTTTTCCCTCCTACCAGAATGAAGATAATCACAGAACGAATGAGATGGGGTCGGAAGAGACCTCTGGAGATCATCCAGTCCAACCCCTTGCCAAAGCAGGTCCAGCCAGAGCGGGTTGCACAGAAACGTGTCCAGGCAGGTTTTGAATGTCTCCAGAGACAGACTCCACCACCTCTCTGGGCCGCCTCTGCCAGGGCTCTGCCACCCTCAAAGTCAAGAAGTTCCTCCTCATGTAGAGACAGAACTTCTTATGTTCAAGTTTGTACCCATTTCCTTGCCTGTCACTGGGCACCACTGAAAAAAGACTGGCCCCACCCTCTCGATACCAACCCTTGAAGTATTGATAGGCCTATAAAAATAATTTGAAGATGCATCTCTATCCCCTTTAAAGGGATCTCTAAATCCCCTTTAAAGAGGGGACCATCAGAAGTCTCGACTCAATGACATGGCCCGGGGAGGTCTCGGGGAGGGACTCTGCATAGGTCCTTCTGCCACTCGAAGGGAGAAGGACTGCATATATGGGGAAGGGCTCCATGCTTTTGGGCTGACGGCCATGTTAATGGATTGGGAGGAGAGGACCAGATGCCACCAGAGCTCCAACCCTGCTCCCACAGATGTGACCCCCTGTCAGCCCTGGACTGCTCTGCATCAGCCCCAGAACCAGGATGCTCTAAAGTGATTTTTGCACTCCCACCACCAAAGGACACCATTATAATTTTTAAGGCTTGGGTTTTGCCACATTTACGACTGATACTTAATTTTTCCTGTGGGAAAACCTGCATCTATAGAGTGTTCTACAGAAAGCAATCACTGCTCCAGGCGGTCCCAGCAACTACAGTGTCGCAGGGAGAGAGACTGAGCTGGCACCAGAGCTGAAGGCGAGGAGCCAGGCGCAGCGGACTCACGCTGTGAGGCACACGGTCCCAAAGGCTTCATGGAATGAGAAAGCAAATACTCAGCCACAGCTTCATCCCGAGCAGCCACACTGGGATGATAATGTGAGCCCGAGTGCTCGTGATCTGACCTCCCCTTGACCTTATATACAGCTCAACTTAGAGCATCTACACACCAGGGTGCTTTCGGTGAGTTCAGACAGCAAAAGAGAAGAAGAACATTAGAATTTTGAAGTACAATTTTAAATTTAAAATGGCACTTAGGGTTTTCTTCAGTTATAATTAGAAAACTTAGAATCAGAAAACTTTAAATTAAAGGAACCCTTCCACTACAGGATCTACCCGATTACGTGTCATCTGCTGAGGGCTTCTGCTACTCCTCAAACAATTAAAGCACAAACCAGACAAAACAAAATAATGGAACAGTGTGTTATTATCCATTATTTCACGCAGAATATATTGAATTCTTTTTTTAAACTGTACCACTGCTAAATGCTAAATGTATTGGTTGGTACAATATGCTCAGGAGTACAATCATCACAACGTACTTTAATGTCAACTCAGGTTTAGAATCGAGGAGGGAAAAGAATATCTAAATCATTCTTTTCCATTTGAAATTCATTTGGCAACGCTTCTTCAGATCTCAATTAGACTCTTACCAGAGAATTGTCATGACACACAGTCTAATAACCACGTGTAGCTTTGTTGCTAAATAATATATTAAACCCAGGAGTTCTTAACACTGTATATATGCAAGTTGGGAAAAAAACATGCAAGTATCCAAGATAATTAGTTGGCTTTATTACTGTCCTGTTGAAAACAAAAGAAACCAGAGATCCACAGCACACTGTGGATGAGGAGTCATGAAACTGAGGAAGAAAAAGCTCTTTCTAATGCTATTTTCTAATGCTTGTTGTAACCACTGAGCCAAGTGGTTGCACAGAGCTTGTAAGCCCTATTTTTCTTCGAAAGGATCCCCTATCTGAGCTGCCACTGAAAACGACAGATTATGAGGTGTCTCTCACTTGCTCATTACCTGTTTGCAGAACAAATACTCAAGAGTTGGTAAAAATATATCAAGGAAATAACCAGGAGGGCAAACTCCTGCTTTAGTAGCCAACCCTACAGGTGAGGCCCCAGGAAACGGCCTGGATGTAAAACCACAGCAGGAAGATGGTAAGTCCAGTGGACAAAGTATTATTCTAAATTCAAACAAGCTTCATAAGATCCATGTCTTGAAGGGATTAAATCTGCCACCACTCAAAGGAGGACAACCAGTTAATGAGCAGGTCTGAATCTTCGGACTGCCTGGCTACTTCCAACTTTGCAAGGAGCCAAAAATAGCAAGGCCTTGTTACAAAAGAAAAAAAAAACCCCTCTAAAATACCTTAGTTCACTTTTTTTCCTCCTTCATCTATAAATCTTGAGCTGAAGAACACCAGCAGTTGGGATCATTTCATCCCTACGTGTTTCTTTCTAGTTCAGGAAGAGATGTTCCCTAACGCACCATTCTTTTTCTTTAAAGTCACTGTAATTTTCTTGTGGCAAATAAAAGGTTGAAGTGTCACGGAATAGATCAGAAATATTTTGAGAAGACGTTAACAACCACTGAGCACTGAACATGTGCCTATTAGTCTAATGCTCCGCCGTGATATTTTTGAAGCGAGTTCTGAGTAAGGTTCATTCCTTCCCCAGCAAAATTCATCACCCCATCTCCCTCGTGCCTCAGGATGAAACAAACCCGGAGAAGCCTTCACCTGATATGAGAGAGAAGCCGTGGCACAGAGCTCTACAGTCCCAGGAGGAGAGCAAATCCCAGCCACGGGACAGAAAAATAGGCTTCTCAAGGAGAACGTTAACAGTAAAAGCCAGACCAAGCAGAGTCACAGCTGATGCCGGACAGCCACCCAGCCCCAACCCACCTTCCTCGCTGCAGGACACCAGAAGAACCCCACACATCTTCAAACAGATGAAAACCATCATTTAGACTAAATGATAATGATCAAAATAGTAACTATTTTAGTACCAGAAATTGTTATTCTACCTCTAGACCCCAGAAAGATTAATCACGATACAAGCGGATGGGAAAGTACGAAGAGAAGCAGCAGATGTTTTTGGGGTGGAGAGGGAGCTGTGACATCTCCCCTGCACGTCCCCAGCGCTGGCAGCTTCAGCGGCGCAGAGCCTGCTCCTCTGCTTCCCCACCGTAAGTGATCACAGATTACAGAAATCAAGGAGAAAAACAGAACCGTTAAATACAGTGGACTTCATAACCCCAACCCTCCAGCCACTCTCATGACAGTACTGTCTCTGTAGCTTGGAGAAGAGGAGACTGAGGGGCAACCTTATTAATGTTTATAAATATGTAAAGGGTGAGTGTCAGGAGGATGGAGCCAGGCTCTCCTCAGTGACATCCAACAATAGGACAAGGGACAATGGGTGCAAGCTGGAACAGAGAAGGTTCCAGTTAAATATGAGGAAAAACTTCACAGTGAGAGTGACTGGCCCAGGTTGCCCAGAGAAGCTGTGGCTGCCCCATCCTTGGAGGGGTTCAAGGCCAGACTGGATGGGGCTTGGAGTAACCTGGTCTGGTGGGGGGTGTCCCTGCCCAGTGCAGGGGGGTTGGAACTCAATCTTCAAGGTCCCTTCCAACTCAAACCATTCCATGATTCTGTGATACAGGAAAGAGAGCATGTGCTGAAGCATATTCCTTCAAGGAATCTCAGCCTTTTGACTAAGAAAAAAACCCACCCTGTGTTATTTTAAACACAGGCAAGTACACTCATTTTCCTCCCAGGTCCAGTTAATTTGACAGGTACAATATGAAACCAAAAATCCTGCAAGGTCTTTACTGAAAAGGTCAGTGCGTTATGCAACCAGGCTTTATGGACAGCAAAAAGAAACTTCCCTCCATGTACAGAAACCGTTTCTTTTATATAATTTATCAACATGCATTCATCTCTCTTGTTTACAGATGAAGACCAAACTTTTGGGTGCATTAGTTCACTTTGAAAACCGGCTCCTGAGAAAGTCATGTCCTTTCACAATTTTCCTCCTCCAACTATACATGGTCAATAGTGGGAGGTTTTTCTACACAGAGAAATATTTGGCACTAGAGAAAAGCAAAATTGCTCCTGTTTGAAGTCTTCTTTCTTGCCAGCCCTAAATAAAATTATGTTGTTGTTCAAGTCGCAAGTCTGGACTCTTTTAACTTTCTAAATAAGTAAGCACAGAGTCCTGTAGGAAATGTATTAATGCTCAGGAAAAGGAGAGCCTATTCCATCTAATCAAAGCTTTTCCTACTGCTCAGGCTCTTCTTGAAACAACACGTCCCTTCTCCTCCTAAAATGTAATTGCATTTCAAACACTTTCTTCATCACAATATCCTATTTGGAAATGTAAAACAGTTGCCATATTCCATAACAACCCATATTGAGTAAATATTTAAATGATCAGTGCCCCAGATATAAGCGTAAACTTTCCAGTCACGTCGACTAATAACCTCTTTGAAAACCATATTAATGGTTCTATGAACCCCTATGTCTGATATTACTCAAGGCAATTTCCAGAGTTTGCTCTCCAGAACCTTCATCATCCTTCTGGACTGTTCTCCCCGGTTGTGAAAACCAGACCTCCATCCATCAGTAGCTTGGGAAGGATTTTAAATAAGAGCTTTTGCACTTGCCCCTGATTTGACAGATGAGACTTGACTGGTCAATTATGTAAGTGCAACGAGCCTATTTTCATACATTTATTAAAAACATTAAGGGTCGGGGTTTTTATCCACGTGTCTGTGTAAAGCCCAGCAGCATTTCGCAATTAGGCAAAATTTCAGATGGCTAAAAACCGATTTTATTTTGGCTTTGGGTTACTTGTCAGTAAGAATAACTCTGAGGGGACTGCAGCCTGTAGTACATTTGAAGGTTCACGGTTATGCAAAGCTTGCTCCAGTTGGTAACCACTCCGGTGTCTGCAGACCAGTGACGGACAGTCACGTCTAGAGCCCAGGTTCATTCTGGAGGCGCAGCGTAGATCTGACAGGTACTGCTATGACAACCACGGAGCAGAACAGCCTACATTTCCCTGCAAGCTCCAAAAATAAACATCTACATGCCACCCCAGCAGCAGTGAAAAGGTACATGTTTACCAGTTGGATCCTTCTTCCTCCTCTTTGCCTGATTTTTATTTTTGGGTTTTTTTTTTCACACAGTCAATTCATTACGATTCTGGACAGGGGTTTTCAGGAGGAAAGGCACCTCCACCCACCTGCAAAGCCAGTGGGGAACACCAGCTCCCACCCAACTCCCTCTGCAAGGCAAGACATATTGCCACTGGATAAAAACATACGTAAGCACAAGAAACCTCTCTCTCGCTGAAAAGCGTCTCGTCCCTTTTTCTCCAACTTCAAAAGGCAAAAATAACCAGGTGTTTTATGTAAATGTGGACATTAGACACACGAAAAATAGAACGGAAAACATCAAATTCATTTTTCACAGGCGGCTCAGCTTCCACCAGAACAGCTGCAGATGAAAGTAGCAGCTACAAATTAATATATCATAAGGTCTACCAAAGGAACTGATTGTCTCAAGTGCCAAAAGTAAGACCAAAGACTAAATTATTTTCATTTACAAAAAAAAAAAGAGGAACTGTTTGCATGTTCTCCGTTATCTCTTTAGGAGGAACCTAGGTTCAGCTTGTCAGCTTATGACAAAAGTTAAAAACAATTTCTAAAACACTTCTGAGTCATTTCTAAGCACAATCTAGAAGGGGGAAATGTAAAGAATACAAAAATCATGGCTTGTTTAAAAACTACTTCTATAATTCTAACTCCTGGAGCGTGTTTTCCTGCGGGAGGTGCCTGGGGTGCTGACTCTGCCTCTGAAGTTCTCATCCCTATCCTGGAACACGGGAAAACCTCCTGGCTCCTTCTCACTATTAAAAGCAGTTATCCAAGGTTATCACAGAGACCCGTGGGACAAATACCACGGTGGCTGAAGATCAGGCCAAACTCTCATTATCAAGCATCTGGTGGATGGGCATCAAGCAGAGGCTGTCACCACCCCTGATAAAACCCTTCCCTTTAATCCACTGATGTTCTGCCTTTACCTCAATAGGAATAACCCCTCCTGAAAATACATACACAGACAAACCTTATGGCAGGTGGAATTTAAAGGTGCCCAAGTATCTTAGGCTTATTAGCAGTTTCTACCACTGATATTTAAAACTACAAGCAGCGTTTTCTTTTAGAGTTGTCTTGGCTCATCCTTATTTTCAGGCACCGCAATCACGAAGACCCTGAGTAACAACTTGCTGGGAGTTTGCCAGCCTGAAACATTCCAGTAGAAAAAGAAAGCCCAACAGATGAAAAGCCCCATAAACTTAAACTCGACGTCATCCTAACACATGGTCCAATGTGGAGAAACAGTCCTGAGTGAGCAAACGAAAGGATTATGTGAAATCTAAAAAAGATGGGCAACAAAGATGATGGAGGGATTGGAGCATCTCCCTCAGGAGGAAAGGTTGAGAGAGCTGGGTCTCTTTAGCCTGGAGAAGAGAAGGCTGAGGGGAGACCTTATTCATGCTCACAAGTATCTGAAGGGTGGGTTGAAGGAGGATGGAGCTGGACTTAGTGGTTCCCAGTGACAGGACAATGGGCCATGGGCATAAGCTGGAAATGGGAAGTCCTCTCAAAGATGAGGATGAACTTCTTTGGGGTGAGCGTGGCAGAGCCCTGGCAGAGGCTGCAGAGTCCCTTTCTCTGGAGACCATCAAGCCCCACCTGGATGCAGCCCTGAGTGATGTGCTTTGGGCAACCCTGTTTTAGCAGGGGAGTTTAACTGGGTGATCTCTAGAGCTCCCTTGCCAACCCTGACAACTCCCTGATTCTGTGATTCAAACCCCTGGACCACTGTTTAACAAATTGCGCTGTTCAGACAGCAGACTGTTTTTAATTAAATTAGAGACGTCAGTGAACAGAGTATGAGGTGGCACATCTGAGAACAAAAAAGAAACAATTATCTCATTAGGGATGAAGACCTTTGTGCCCGTTGCAGCGCGATGGGTGGCGAGGCAGCGTGATTGTCTGCATTAGGGACACAGAGGCGTGATGAGCCCGGCACAGCGCGGTGCGGGGACGGAAGCGAGGGAGTAGCCTGAAGTGATGATGCTCCGTACCAAAACCACAGCGGGGACGTACACCGCAGGAGAGCAGTGTCTGTGACCACTAATGAGGGTGCATGTATTTCTGCAAATAGGAATCCTACTCGTAAAGTGAAGTTTGGTGTAGTAATAGATTTTAACTGAACATGAGGACAGGCTGAGAGACCTGGGGGGGGTGGTGGTGTCAGCCTGGAGAAGAGACGGCTCCAGGGAGACCTCAGAGCCGCCTCCAGTCCCTAAAAGGGCTCCAGGAGAGATGGGGAGGGACTCTTGGTCAGGGAAGGGAGCCACAGGACAAGGGGTAATGGTTTTAAATTGAAATAAGAGAGAGTTAAATGAGATCTCAGGAAGAAATGTTTTACACAGGGTGGTGAGACCCTGGCCCAGGTTGCCCAGAGAGTTGGGAGATGCCCCATCCCTGGAAACATTCCAGGTGAGATTGAACAGGGCTTGGAGCAACCTGGTCTGTTGGGAGGTGTCCCTGCCCAGGGCAGGGGGGGCTCGAATTAGATGATCTTTAAGGTCCCTTCCAACCCAAACCATTCTGTGATTCTGCCAATACTCCCTGTACAAAGTCCTTCACACCTGTTTCCCCCCTTTTCCCCTCTTCCCCCGCAGCTACCACTTTATCTAAGCAAGAATACTTTAATCCACTATTAACTATCATAGACTCATAGAATGTTTGAACTATCTGGAAGGAAAGCAGTGCTGCATGGAGAAGAGCTGCCTGGACTGCCTCTGCCATGAAGGCAAAGAGATGACTCTTAAGGGACTCTCCACTGCACATGGAAGGGGTTTTGAGGTCTAAGCTAGTCTCCAGCTAGTTTTTTTCCCTGCTTTGTTTCACACTAGCAGATGTATTTCCTGCAGAGAAACCAATGAACTCACAAACATTCTGGATATAGTTAAAAATTACCTCACTTAATTTGGCTTACGGCACAGAAATGCTCGATCTGAGGAAAGAAGTCCTTTGCAAGAGTGACACAAAATGGCAAGTTCCAAGTTATTTCTCCTGAGAGGACGTGGCAGCTTTAAAAGACAGAATTTGTCATTTTTTTTTCCACTTTTCTTCAATAAAAGTTTACAGGGGTGAGAATAAATGGACCAGATGGACAAAAAGGTATTTTACAATCCTGCCTTCTGGCTTTGGGAACCGCGTTAGCTTCAACGGGAAAACTGAGAAGCACTCAAATCAGTTCAGAAGCGTTTACAAATGAGCTGGTCTAATGAAAATGAACTTGTACATTAGAGATGAACAACCCCTTTAGCAGTTCTGCAGATACTCCTCAGCGCCACAAAGAGGTGGAAACGTCTTCTGTTTCTGATGTTAAATACTAGTCAAATACTCACTGAGGTTATGCAGTGAGAATCAAAGATCTTAACGACACATCCCTGCTTCTTCAGGACTTAAATGTTCACCACAGGAAGAAGACAAGTTTTAATGCTCAGGAAATCAAAGCCCCTGTCTTAACTAACTGTATCAGTCCACATTTTTGGAGTGAGGAGCTGCTTGGTAAGGCTTTATAGCAAAAAAGGGAGGGGAGGGAAAGGCTCTTTCAATACTTTTGTTTCTTCATTTCTGTGACTGTTATTCCACAGTTGAAAAAAGAAGAAAAAGGAGGTCAAAACCCCACCCAAACAAACACTGAGAGGTCAGCTGGTAATAGTGTGAAGGTCCATCCAGGGGAAGAGTCATTGCAGTATTGCTCTCACCATGGCAATTGCCAGGGGAGTGGTTAACTGGCATTACTGGTGTCCAAACACAGACCTTCGCCACCTCACTTCATCCTGCTAAAACATCCCCCAAAGCACTGAGGAGCTCTCCTGTTCCACGGGAGGCCAGGGAGCACACACTGCCAGGGTTTCCCAAGCACCTGCAACACCACTCTCAGGACAATTTGGAGCTTTTGAACCAAAATCACTTTCCAAATTAAAAAAAAACAAAACAAAAACCAAAAGAAACCCAATGGGCTTTAGATCTCCCCCATCAGGTAGTCTCAGAGGGCTCTTGATTTAAACCAGAGGGCACTTTGCAAGCAGCAGCCACGCACAAGCGTGTGCTCTTAACCTATGGCTTTAGACCAAAAGACGGCTGGATCTCCTAACTCATATTTATTAAGAATGGATTTTATTAGGCAGTTAAGGAGGCTTCAGAAGCCAAGATTAAAGTTATGGTGTGTTTTTATAACAAGAGTAGGAACTGTGGCTCAGGATTTTATATAAGTAAACACTGACAACTTTATAGCCATGGTAGCTACCAGTAAACACAGAAGAGATTTCTCCAGGCAACTAGTAAATATAATGTTTTCCCTTATACTTTCATCACAGTACACATAAAAGCATTTGACACACTTAATAAATGTCACAGACATAAAATATTGCACAAAGGCGTGCTAAATAATGACAATGCTGCCATTATCGAGCAAAAAAAAACGGGATTAGAAACATTTGCAGGCTGTCTCTTCATCACCAGGCTGATGGAACCTGAGTTTAAAAGGCCCTTTCAATTCTTTCTTGTTAAATCCACTGAAAACATTCCAGCACATACAACTCTGTCAGCACATCAACTAGTTTTTCAGGTCATATGTGAAACTTATTAATTATCCCCAAAGGAATCGAGTTAATTATTATATGTACAGCTCCCTACTGCATCTGTGGTTTGTTCCAAAATTTTGGTTCTCGGAACGATGCCACCCTTAATTTGTGTTAGACTCCAAGAGCCCCCAAACAGGCCACAAAACCACTGCCCTGCAACCCCCAAAGCCAATTTTTAATAGTCATTTGCATCAGAGAAAGGGAAAAAAAACCCAACCCCACCCTTGGTGCCACACTGTGTTTTACTGTTTCCAAGCAACACCGTTGTTTCAGATCGAAGGCAAAATGCCCATCTCAGAGAGTACTTACTTATTCTGCATCATGTTCATTATGACCCAGTCAAAGGGATAGACGTTCTTCCCAATGAGATTCTTGAACATGATGAACGTTTCCATCAGAAAATCCTAAAATGAGAGAAAATAGTTGGAGAAGACCACACTTCCAGATCCAAAAAAAAAATAATACAAGCGATAGCATCAGTTATTAACGACCAGATTCCAAACTTGTCCCGCTGTTCCACTCCATAAAAGAGCCATCATTCATAGACAACATGTATAAATTCGACTATGGCATATTCATAACCGATGTACATAAATCCTGCAATAATTCCATTTAAACTTTTCAGAAATGACAACAGCAGTAATGCTCCATCCTCCAGCAATACCAAACAGCCCATGGTATCGCTCAGGAACAAGCTAAAAACCAGTAATTTGTTTTCTAAAGCACAGACAAAGTCTCCTGGTCACTTCTGGCACAGCGAGCAGTGCGGCGTACGCGTGAGTATGTTGGAAAGGTCTTAGGAGCTCATTGATGAAAAGTAAGATATTAATTTCAGTCTTAAGGATGGGACTAAAAATGGTCCCTGGAGTCAGCTGATGAGTTTTCCCTCCCCTTGGGAAGAACCTTCCTGGAATTTTGTCTTCATCTATTTATTAAAAACAAACACTGAAGTTCAAAAGCGGGTTGAGGTGACCGTGGTGGGGCACATCACCCCGACAGCAACGGTTTGGCCACTCTGAAACGAGGGGAGACCCTGCCCAAAGGGAGCAGCACTAATTGCTTCTGTCAGTGAAAACCTCACCCAGAACAAAGTTAATTTAGTAGCATAAACCAATTTATTTCTACATAGATTTCAACAAACACCTCTCTGGAAGAGAAACCCCGCGTACTTTACAATGTAAATCACCTTCTACAATTCGGGAATCTGGAATTGCTATCTAACAATTTGAGTCATATCAAATGCTCAGAGAAAGATAAAGGGGGGAAAAAGAACTTAATGCAAAAAGTCCTTGATCCACTTCACACAGAGATAAAAATGAACTTTTATTCCAAGGTTAGAGTATTTTTTCCTTTGCCACAGCTTCTCAGTAATGGTATTTATCTCGTCTGTCTTTAAAATGTCAAATGCCTGCAAAAAAAACCCAACCCAAAATGTTACATTCACTGGACTTTTAACTGAAGCTGTTTTTTACATAACCTTTTCAGTAAGAAACAACTATGAAGTTGCTGCTCTCCCAAGTCTTCCTCCCTGTGTGAGAGCCAGCCTCTTCCTTGCATTTTATCTTTTGACTCGTCGTTGTTTTTCCTGCCTCAGAAATTCACAGTCGTTGGGATGCAGGGAGTTCCAGAGATCCCAAGGACACAACAGTGAGATCCCAAAGCAATGGGCACTTCCAGCCTACTCAGCATGGCACCAGGGATGCTTCGGGATGCTCTGCATCCCAGCTCCCGCTACCCAAGGAGACACCTGGGCCAAAGAGGGCCAACAGAGCGTCAAGCAGCCTTAAAAAGACATATCTTAACCAAAAACTAAATGTACAATACTAGCAAAATAACTCTGTTGTTTTACCAAAATCATGCCCAACAACACAGTATCAGTAGAGAAGTTTTGACACTAATAGATTTGAGATAAAACTCTGGAACAGCTCATGGTTATTGAGCTGCTGCTGCTGTGTCAGGCAAAATTCACCCCAGACACACGCTCCATCAGCTCAACAAAAGGTGTCTTCCTTTAAGAGATCAAACTGCACACTTTACTGCTCGTTCTTCACAGATTTTGGTGAAAGACTTACATAATTTCTAATAACCACGGTGCCTCTTGCCGCCCAAGCATTGCACGGGACTTCATTCGAGCATGTGGGGGTTTTTACAGGTATTGGGTGGTTTTCTTAAGGATGCTGCTTCTCAGCTCAGAAATGGAAATGCTGGTGGAAGTGGCACCATGGGAAGGGTCATCACCCATCCAAGAGGGCAGACATGAGCTCACTGGGCTTCCCCCCCCGCCCTCCTGCTTAATATTTGGTGAATACAGATGTACATTTTCCTGACTTCATCCAGCAAGCTCCACTTTGCACTTTATTTCAGCAGTTGAGCCCCAGTGCTCTTTGCTGACCGAGCTGCCCGTGACGGGAGATGAATTTCCATGTACTTTGTTGATGCCTCCCTTTCGTTACCGACCCTGGAGGTTGTGCCACGTCTGATTTGCCCTACTCTGCTGATTCAGCTCCACGTTTTAATCTACTGATATTTACATTTTAATACTCTTGCTTGCACACAGGCACCTTAACTAATGCTCTGTAACAACTAATCCACTTAGTGACCAAATAAAAAGCTTCTGGCGCTTACCTGTGTTTTATGTATTTTTAACATTGCTTTCTTTTCCATTTTAACATTCTTATAGAGAAGCAAATCGCTTACGGTTGGACTCGATGACCTTAAATCATAGAATCATATAGGTTGGAAGAGACCCTTGGGATCATGGAGTCCAACCATCAGCCCTACTCTACAAGTTCTCCCCTACACCAGATCCCTCAACACCACATCCAATCTACTCTCAAACACAGTCAGGGATGGGGACTCCACCACCTCCCTGGGCAGCTGATTCCACTGACTGACCACTCTCTCTGTGAAANAAACTGGTCTGGTGGGATGTGTTCCTGCCCAGGGCAGGGGGTTGGAATGAGATGATCTCTAAGGTCCCTTCCAACCCAAACCATTCTATAATATAAGCAGAAGTAAGGACGGGAATCAGACATCAAGGAAAAGTGAAAAGTCCAACCATCGAGAAATTACACAAGGAAAAGACGCTGCCTTCTTTTGTGCTGGTTTTACAAGGAAGATGGGAACCAAACAAAGAGCACCTTGGTGATTGAAACTGAGGCGAAAACTGCCGGAAGTGGGTAAGGTGATATTGCTGAATGGGTGTCACATCACCCGCTAATTGATGGAGCTCAGCCATCAGGTTTGGTCCCTGCTTTGCAGCAGGCACTGCCCATGGGGCAAGGACAGCTTCAGGTCATTGCAGAGTTCGCTCCTCAGCTATAAACTCTCTTCTATTATGCTCTAATTAAGTTGTGTTGTTGTTTTAGTTCGGATACCGAACGACTTTGAGAAGACAAATTTCAATTATTATTGCTCCTCTAACAAGTAAGGGCATCCTTAAGGTTAAAATGTTTTGTATAAAATGTAAAGTGAGCGGATCTGTAAGTAAAAGCTATTTAAGCAAATGAAACCGGGACATCTGGAAGATTTAATGATGAAATTTTCTTCCCTCAAGAAAGCTTCTTCCCCCCCCCCAACCCTCCTTAAACAAAACAGACTTTTAGTAGTGGCTCAGCACCACTATTTCCTAATGCTCTCTTTTAATTGCCTTAAACCCACTGTCTCAGTGCTTGTTTTTTGTAAGATATCAATGGCTCCAGAGAGGAGCTGAATTCCTGTGTGTGGCAGAAAGGTTCGTTTTGTCCTTTCCAAAGTCAGAAAAATTGGTAAGTCATAGTGCTTTAATTATTATTTTGATAGTAAATCTTTAACTGCTTTATTTATTAATTGTACAGATTGTATTGAAGCTGTAGCGTCAAATACATTGGTTTACATTTCACGAGTGCATTTAACAAACAGGAACAGGAAAAACCCAAGCAGAAGCTGAACTATGTAATGGACAGATAAAACATGATAAACTTACCACAACATCTGACCTCATCTTTCCAAAAGTCTTGATTAAGTGAGCGTAGTGATAGTCCTCCATTTGCCTTAAAATGGCTGTCATGCACGCGACAAAGCTCCCCTAGCAGAAACAGAAAAAGACAACAAATCAGTTATTTAAAAAATAGGGCAAAATAAACTCACTGTGATATCGCTGGAGAGCACCACGTAATGCAGCGGATAAAATGCCATAATTTAAAGCCATTCACATGCAAAATTCTGTCAAGAAAACAGAAGACATCTTGAAAAGTTTCTATTTCCAATTTCATGGCTTTCTCACCGTCTTCACTGAAGGTTTTGCAACATATTCGTGTAAAAATTGCTCAGGCATTAAAGGCTTTGGAATGTAATAAACACTACTGCTAAAAATATCACACAATGGCAGGATTTGCATTTTGGGAAGTCGATATTCTGCTCAAGGAAGGAATCTCTTGAAAATCATTGCACTGAGCACGGCAGCTAAACCCCACGTCTTCATTTCACTGAGGGGTATTTTCAGATATTGTGATCCTTAAAAACAAAACAAACCAAAACAAAAAAGCCAGTAACTTCCACAAAACCCAAGCAGCAGCACCAAACATACCTCTCACAAACCACGGGGAAAGTAAGAAGGGACCCAAAAACGTTTAATCTTTCCTCCTGGCACATGGAGGTATCGCAGTAACAGCCCAGACCCACTTCTATCGCCATGAGAGGTTCAAAGCCCACAAATTTTGGGAGAACTTTGTGGAGTAGGGCTGACGGTTGGACTCAATGATCCTAAGGGTCTCTTCCAACTAAAAAGATTCTCTGATTCTATGAAATCACTTTTCCCCTTGTCCATCCTCCTCCTCTGACGCTCTGCAAAAACTGGTTACAGTAACAGCGTCCACACCTTTTCTGATCTTTAGTGGTCAGTCAGTGGAATGGGCTGCCCAGGGAGGTGGTGGAGTCCCCATCCCTGACTGTGTTTAAGAGTAGATTGGATGTGGTGTTGAGGGATCTGGTGTAGGGGAGAACTTGTAGAGTAGGGCTGATGGTTGGACTCCATGATCCCAAGGGTCTCTTCCAACCTGAATGATTCTATGATTAAACTACTGGAAAAAAATCAGCAGAATTACTCTGAAAAGATTCTTTACATGCTGTGATAAAATGGTAAACTCCCCTTTTCTGTGCCATTTTCAAGGTTATTCTACGCCTGACAGAGCACCTGGGAATTTTTTATTCTTCCTGGCGTTGCCCAGACTTTTTAATGTTACCTTGAAGATCTTCATTACTTTCCATATAAAATATTTATTTCTACATCGGTTTGCGTAATTAAGACGAAACACAAAATGACATGAGGTTATCTGCCTGTGTTATGAGCCCTTTTATTTCCAGCCCAATCCCCAGCCCCCACCCAGAGAAGTGCTCCCTGAATTTGCTTTTCTTCTGCGTAATGGAGTTTAGCTCCGAACTCCCACACAACCCGTTCCATCCAGGCAAGAGCATTATTTTCTTAACAGGACACAAAGATACCCGACAGGAGCTCTCAGGCAGATGCAAATGGCATGAAGACAAAAGGGAAAGGCCCCTCAAGGTGCTGTGCTGTGGCATCACAAGAACTTTCTCACAAGTTTCTACCTTTCAACTATGACCAGATAGAAGCCGGGGCTGCACAAAGACAACGGTTCCTACTATGAGGTGTAAGACAGGATCATCTCAAAAATCTCTAAACATTCATTGTCCAAACCCTGTGTCACAAGCTCTCTACTGAGCAGACACTGGAAGAGGTTTTGTGCCTGCAACTGAATGTTCAGTAGCCCCTATTCACTCCTATTTCCCCCACTGATGGCATCAATCAAAGAGGTGCTTCACCGCTAGTCAGAATTAGCCAATTTTTTAATTGGCTGCTTAAGACCGGGCTGCAGATGGAATTCAGTCCATCTTCACAGAAGGGTCTGCAGATGGTTCATAAATGCTCTGGAGAGCTGAAGACGAACTTAGGTTTACTCAGGGTGTCTTTTTATAGAAGCTCGTTCAATCTGGGCAGTCTGTTGCTTTGCAAACACGTAAAGGTATCTTTACCTTCCTTCACATAAATACACCAACAAACCCTCAACCCATCTCTCAACATACAGCCTCTCCTTCCTTCCAACAAAGCGGTTTCTCCCACTGGCTAATGGCTTTGATCTGTTTCTCTGTTTATCTCCCCATTTGGTGAGTGACTGAAATTAATACATAGGGCTGTGACAGGCAAGAGATGAACTTCATACCTGAGGAAATTATCATGGGAACCTCGCACAAGAAAAAAAATATGAACATGAAGCAAATCTTAAACTTTCAAGTGTATTTTAATACAGATTTTTAGATATAGGAGCAGCTAAAGATGCAGATGCCCCATCCTTAGACGGGACTTTGAACCACCCCTGGTTGGCTGGGATAGTCTTTAACATCTCTTCCAACCCAAACCATTCTGTAACTCCTTGATAAGTTAATCAACATTTTTTTTCCTGTTTCCCTGCATAAAACAATGCTTCATGCTCACCTTAGTACAATCTCAGCAACACAAAAAAAACCCCAACTTTCCTTCTTTGATACAAATATTGTTCCCTTAAGGCTGGGTTGCATTACACACAGAGACATCCCAGACACAACATTTATCTTCAGATGCCCCACCTGCTAAACAGTGTTTAAGCCCCTGCTGGTTAGGAAAATCTATTTAATATTAGAAAAAGGTACAGCACCAGTCATCTGCTTACTCTTTGTAATTTTCTTTGCACTGAGTGAGGTATCGTTTGCAGCCAGCGTGCTCTTAATTACAATGCTAATACAAATTTGTAATTATTTATAGGCAGTATTTGTACTGTAGGTGTTTTTAATACGGTCTATTAACTATTTAGCAATAGCTAACAACATGGTTAAATTTTAATATTGAGTTGATTTTTAATCTTCAGTTGGATTTGGAGACCTCTGTCATCTTCTGCAGAATACCATTCCGAGCAATACACAGAAAAGAAGAATAAAAAAAAAAAGGCTAATTCTTGAAAAAAAAAATCAATTTCAATTTTAACCGTAGGAGTAATTGCAAACCTACGTTTATGGAGCAAGCAGTGCAAGGGCAACACAGGGGGCTGGCCATTGCCCTCTGCAATTACAAGCTATTTATTCACTGAAACAGTGTCAAGGTTTACACTGATAGCCTTTCACGTCCTTCCTCACTTGCAAAGCTCCGAAAGGAAGCAGTCAGGCAGTGACACAGGCAGTGACTGCCCAGCAGACTGGAGAAGCCCACCATAGAATCATTTAGGTTGGAAGAGACCCTTGGGATCATCAAGTCCAAATACACTTCTTGAGCAGTTTCAGACAATTAGTTTCTCTCCCGCCCAAAAGCAGAGGGGTTGGATTCATTCTTTCTTCTCTAACCAGGTACATCGAGGCACACGAGAATATTCCCAAAGCAAATCCACGGGATCCAGGCCATCCACACGTCTGGTGTAAGGGCAGCCAGCGACAGCTCCCGTGCTGGAAATTCAGCTTCATTACAAGTAAAACAAAAACAAAGCCCAAGCCCAAACAAACAAACAAAGCCAAACCTCAAAACCCCCCAAAGGAGATGTTTCTCCTTTGGAAACAATGCAGAATTGTTTAGAAAATACCATCTTGTATACTAAGGATGGTCTTTTTTACACCATGCCATGGTGTAAAATACATCCCATAAAATACAGTTCTGAAAGGAAAGCTGAAGAGGCACATGAATGCTCAGAGAGTACTTATTTTCCTAAATTATCTTTACAATAAAATAGTAACTGTTCAAATGGCCCTTTGACAGATAGGGGCAGGGGAACCCTAATATCAAATAATCCCCACAAGTACGACTAACACTGGACAATTTCAGAATGTGAAGAGAGTTCCCTGCAGGGGAGACAACACGCCAATGCTTTTCTCTCTCAGGGGTAAAACATCTGACTTTAAATAGTCTTATCCATTTTCTCCCAGGGAAATCTCCCAAGCTGGAAATACCAAGCTCTTTACATCTACTGAGAAAGTGAAGTTTTGATTCTCTTCCATTGAGTGAAGGGATGTTTCAGTGTAATGTCCCCATTACCTTGAGGGGGAACAGATTAAAAAGTGTAAGTTGCATTTATTCTTCAATAAATTTTTCCTTACATGGTCTTAAAAAGACTACACAGCTACATAAATTGATAAATAATAATAACAATAAAAAACCTCACCCCAAAACATTTAGGCTTTCAGAACATTTTCATAGAATTAGAGTATGCTGAAGTCACTCACAATTACCAGATGGTTTGCAGGGATATAAAAAAGAAGTAAGTTTTCTCTTTGCTTACAACATGTACTCTATATATATCAGCAACAAATAAAGAAATAAAGAGCAGTTATTATTTCTAGAAGCCACGAATGAAACATTTATGGACTCGCTTATGGATATCAAGGCCAGGCTGGATGGGGTTTGGAGCAACCTGGTCTGGTGGGAGCCCAGGGAAAGGAACAAGATATCTTTAAGGTCTCTTCCAACCCAAATGATTTTATGATTCTACAGAAACCAGCTCTGCAGAGAGGTAGCTGGGAGCCCCTGTGGACAAGATGCCAATAAGGCACCAGTGTGCCGTTGCGGCCAAGAAGGCCTCCTAGGCTGCATCAAGAAGAATCTGGCCAGCAGGTAGAGGGAGGTCATCCTCCCCTTCTGCTCTGACCTGGTGAGGCCACATCTGGAGCACCGGGTCCAGTTCTGAGCCCCCCAGTTCAAGGACAGGGAACTATCGGAGAGAGTCTAGTGGAGGCTATGGAGGTGACCAGGGGACGGAGCACCTCCTGTATGAGGAAGCTGAGAGACCTCAGCGCATCCTGGCAGCCCCCAAAGTACCTAAAGTGAGTTGGACACAGGTTCTTTAAACCTCTACCCACAGCATCCACCCCTGCCGTCATACGCACACGGACAGGAGAACTAAAACAAAGCAGAACACCCCTAAAGACACATATATATATTTGTATGCATATAAATTCATACCTATATTTCTCATAGTAGTAAAACAAACATTTCTTTCCCTGTAATAGAAAATCTGACAGTAAATTCCACAGCACCTTTCGAGAGAAGGTTATTTCACCGACACAGCAGCAGAATGTAAACAAGTGCAAAATGTTAACATTTATCACTTTGTTTCTTACTGAATATATGCTGCTTTCCATTTCCTTAGGCCAAATCCTGCCTTCTTCAACACGGGTAAATGGGAGGAATAAAAGATGTGAGTCTTTTCCCTCTTCAAACCAGAAGTTCACATTTGTAATAATGCGAGTGAGAAACGTTTGGGTTTGTTTTTCTTCCCCAGCTGCCACCAACATTATTACAAAGGCACCTTTTTGCAAATCAAGAGCCACTAAGGCATTTGCAGGTGACAAACTCTTGCTCTCAGGGCTCCTGGACAAGACGTGCCACCTCTTTTAACCCAACCTCATTTAACCTTCCCCAGTTTCTGCCCATCAGAAACCGCATTTAGGTCAACCGGATTCAGGGTAGGTCCAGTCAGAATTGAGAAGACAGAGATGTTTGTAGGTGAAAATTAGCTTATTTGAGTCTTGCATAACTTGGCTTACCTCAAAATGTATTTTACAGATCCAGATTTGATCTCAGACAGCTCAATCGCTATCCATCAATATAAAACTTGTTTTAAAGGAAATCCTTTACAGGACTTCAATGCTGATTACTACATCTTGAATGGCTGAGCACATGGATTCCAAAATAGAAAATAACGTTAAAAAAAGCGAGCATTTTCCTCAAACGAGGGCAAGGTCTAAAGAAATTTTCTGTTTTCACAGACAGGACACAGAGGAAGAGCTTTCAGGTGTGCTAAGCATGTAACTGGGATAATGATGTAGGCTGAGGAACCTTAGGAGGTATCTCCTCCAGCCTGCTGAAGGCAGAACTGCTCCAAGGATGGACCAGGCTTTACCCCATTGGGTTTTGAAAGCCCAAAGGATGGAGGTCAACTGCAATGAAGAACCTGGCTCCAGTGTCTCAACAGCCTGGGGGGCTGCTGTCAGGCCCCCTAAAGCCTCCCAGAATGCAGAGCAGAGCCATCCTGCTGTCAGAAGTCACAAGGTCCCCGCTTTCCCTGTCATGGGGACATCTCCTGCACCACCAGGAAGGAGACCAGGATCTGATCTCTGGCTGCCCCATGAGCTCGCCCCTTTGTGCAGCAGCGCAGCCCCATACCTGTCTCTGGGTTCCAACCCCTCTGGTGCCAACTGCTGCATCCATAGTCTCTTACAAACCACAGAAATTAGGCATTTTATATAAAAGAGAAAATTTGAGAGGGGTCAGTTTCACGCTTAGCACGACTCCTGTGTGGCAAACCAGCAAGCACAAATTTCCTGAGATACATTTTGGGTTGACCAAAGCTCTTACAATTAAAAAGTATGCCTCACTGCAAACACTAGGTGAGGGCTACAGAGGGGAAAAAAAATAACCCATACTGAAGAACTGTAATTATGTATTTATTTGAGAAGGTCCTTATTTGGGAAAGTATTTTATTTGAAAAAGCTTTTTCTCAGCAAGAAGTCCTTGTCCAAAGGTTTCCAAACTTCTTTCAACTACCAACTGCCAGGAGAAGAGCAAAACCCACAGCCACCTTCCACCTTCCCCTGTTTTGGAGGCAGGGATGGATCCCCAGGCTCCCAGTCCCAGTGAGCCCCAGTGAGTAAAAATATTCATCCAGCTCCCTTCAACACCTTGATCTCCTTCCTTCTTCTAAATGAATTTGGAACAAACAAAACCCTGATTATTGTTTCACTTGAAGGAAACCCCTGCATTCCCGAAGAGCCGGGGGGGGAGAAGAGGAGGAAGCCCCACATCTCCAAATACAAGGAAACCTCTGGCAAGGAGAGCAGAAAGGATCTTCCCACAGATCCAACCCAGCACCTGAGATCACGGTGCTCCACTGAAATTCATTTTGCAAAAGTGTTATTTATTAGCAATGTGATGATACGCACAGTGAGGACATACACAAAGCGGTCCCTGGTTTGAAAGCTCTCTGCACTAACTTTCATAAAAAGCCAGCAAAAAAATTAATGAGACATTTTAACAACACCATTTATCATTTTTCTAAGGCTCTTTTTCAGAGAAGTCCATTTTAACCAAAAGTGCTTCACTTTAAAAAGCTCTACACAGTTTCAGCATTAAACAGCATGCCCTTCAATTGCAATCCCAGTGCCTAAGATTTCTGAAGGTCAGCCCACTTATATTTGGTTTCCTAAAAGCAATTGCCTTCCCCCACATTTTTTCCCCCCCTGCTGTACTAAAAAGTATTCCACTGAAAATCTAGAGAACTGCCCTCAATAAATCTGTTTCAGGTAGCTCGCTTGGATTCAAACCTTGCCTTGAACCCCTGCAGGGATGGGGCATCTCCCACCTCTCTGGGCAACCTGGGCCAGGGTCTCACCACCCTCAGTGTAAAATATTTCTTCCTGAGATCTCATCTGATCTCCTCTCTTTCAGTTTAAAACTGTTCCTCTTCATCCTCCCTCCTCCCTGATCAAGAGTCCCTCCCCATCTCTCTTGGAGCCCCTTTAGGGGCTGGAAGGGGCTCTAAGGTCTCCCCGGAGCCTTCTCTTCTTCAAACTGAATCCCTCCCCAACTCTCTCAGCCTGTCCTCACAGCAGAGGGGCTCCAGCCCTCCCAGTATCTCCATGGCCTCCTCTGGATGTGCTCCAACAGGTCCACGTCATTCCCCTGCTGAGCCATTCAACCCACCCTTGCCATTTAGAGACATCTCTCTGCTGAAAGATCTTGTTTGCCCCCTTCAATCTCTCTTGTAAAGTGGAAATTTCTTCCATGTAATGAAACCTGACTGGAGACAGCCCATCTCCAATGTTCATGTCCATACTGGAAATCTCTGCTCTCCAATTTAAATACCCCTGTCATCACCTGCTACTGATTTGGGGCTGGGAGTTAAGCTCAGTGAACAGGCACATCCATAAACACACACGCTCTTTTGGTCTGTACTTCTCCAAAATCCTCATCGACTGTTTCAGCGTTTGGGGATGACACACACAGAAGCCCCTCCACCTCCAGTGGGGTGACAGAAACATGAACCAACAGCCCATGGAAACAGGAGCACGCTCACACACATGGGAACGGATCAGCAGCACCGTCCTGGTACAGACCTGACACAGGACTAACAAAGTTCCTGACACTAATATGACCTCAAACTGCTTTCCCCACCCAGGGAAAGCGTTTCATCTTGTTTGCTTTAGATTTCCCACCACAAATATTTGTCTAACTTTCTCCAGGTTGTTGTTAGGAAGTTAATTCAACCATAATGGTTATTATTGTCCTCTGAAGCACTCTCAAAACAAAAGCCATGGCTGTTCTTGCACCCACTGTCAGAAAAACGACAGGGAAAAAAAGTAAGAAGCTGAACTTTCTCTAGAGCAAACAGAAGTCCACAAAGACCATCATGGTACCTCTGGGGAAGGTACCTGTACTCTCCCCCTGTACTCAGCACTGGTGAGACCGCACCTTGAGTATTGTGTCCAGTTCTGGGCACCTCAGCACAAGAGAGATATCGAGGTGCTGGAGCGAGTACAGAGGAGGGCAACAAAGCTGGTGAGAGGCCTGGAGAACAAGGCTTATGAGGATCNCTCATGAAAGCTCAGCCCCCTCCAGCCTTTGCCAAGATACTATTGCAGAAAGTCTAGTAACGCCCCTGTCTTTTTGTTTGGGTTTGGGTTTTTTTAACATTTTCCAGCCCTCTTGATGGAACAGACAGATCAAAGAGGGGATGGGATTACACGTTCTGGAGGAAAAAAAAAAAAAAAAAAAGAGAAGAAGAAATTTCCAAACTCACATTGGACTTGAAGATTACAGATCCTACACCACAAAACGTTACTCATGGCTGAACCCATCTGCAAACCAGAAACGCCAGTTATTGCCATCAGCAGCACCATGTCCCGTATCCAACACAGCCCACGTTGAAAGACACGGAAATGAACGATGACCACAGTGATGCAGAAACACTCAAAAATGAAAGCTTTGCCAACAGAAGGAAGAGATAATTTAAGATAATTAGCATCTTATTTTAAGAATGATTGCACTAAGGTAACAGCAGTCATTTTGGTAGCCTATTATCCACAGGATTATAATCCACAGGTATTATGGAGGCAGCCTCTGCAGCAGGGCCATCACCCCATGACAAACCACAGGAAGACTAAGGGAAAATGTGTTATCTTCTCAATGAACCTCCTCTTCATCCAAGAAAAGGTGACCCTGCTGGATGAATCCACTTCTAAAAGCAACAGCCACTTTTAAGCCAAATTATTCTCCTTTTGGTGCTTCTCATTTGACTGTTGTGCCATAAAATATTTAGCAACGGGTTTGTTGAGGGGCTTGGAGAGCTCGAAAGAAAGATCAGAAATAGGCACTATCAAAATTTAATTGATAGAAACATGCAGTTTAGAAATCCTTGGATCAAAAAGCAACTTGTGAGGTCTCTTTGGGGAAGCTTTGGTATCTTTGAACTAATTCCTACCTTGGGTTCACAATCGCCTAAACCATCGCCGCAGAGCACTGGGAGCTGTTCCCTCACCGAGTTTTCGGGACAGAGCAGAGGGTGGATGTGGGGAGGAGGAGGATGGGGGAGGCAGGCTCTGATTTTGTGCCCTGCTCCCCAGTTACCAGAGCTGTAGGAGGTCACACAGTCCTTGCAGACAGGGATTGCTGCGGGGCTCTCATCAGCGTTACAATAAAGACTTGTCTCACATGCCCATGTTGTCAAAATGCAAACCCCATCATAGAAGATGTTCTCCACTCCCTCCTCCCCAAAGAGCAGGAAAACTGGTTAAACAGAGAAAGATAGCACTGCTGATAATGCTCTGGGTCCTCGGTTAGGACTTGTCTAACTTGCATTCCATCTTCTGTTGTATTTCATGGTATAGTAGCAAAATTAGTAGTATTTATACAAATCCACATGCCATTATGGTAAATATGAGAAATACAATTCCCGGAGAGGTTACGTTTTGAGTTAGACTTTCTCTACCAATATTGACAGATAAGAGGAGCTGAAAAGATTAATACCTCGTTGCAGCAAACAGGGGATGTCACAGAAGGGAAATTGCTCTTCTCTGCCTACAGGTATATCCTCACGGTACCCGCCTCCTCCCTTGGAACAGCAGAATCATAGAACTGCCTGGGTTGGAAGGGACCTTTAGGATCATCGAGTCCAACCATCAACCTAGCACTGCCCAAACCACACTAACCCATGTCCCCACGTCTGCCTGGCTTTTAAATTCCCCCAGGGATGGCGACTGCACCACGTCCCTGGGCAGCCTGTTCCAAGGCTCAACAACACATTCGGTGTAGAAATTCTTCCTAATTTTTCCTCAAAGGCAGCTCCCAAATCAGACCCTTGGAGCCTGGAGGAGCACAGCTCCTGCTAACAAACCTTGCAACTTCCATTCCAAAGTTAGAATGGGATTCCCTGGAGAGATGAGAAAACTTTATTGCCAGGAGAGCACCCCAAACCCAGCAGCAATTTGCAGGGGGTCCTGTGGGAGATGGTGGGCACAGCTCGAGCCCACAGAGCTATGATCCCCACTGCCAGCCTCCACTTCTCCTGTGGGGACAGACAGGAACATCCCTACCACCATCCTAGGGGAATTGTCTGCCAGGAAGTTTTCTCTTTGTTCCTTGTATATCTCCAGGTTGCCTCTTGCACGGGCAATTTTAACTCGTGTCATTTCTTCAGCTTGATGGATTCTGCAAAACGTGAGCAGGGTTTGCCAGCAGCATGGCTTTGAGGTTTGAAAGAAGGTGCTCACCTGCACCCAGTGACCAGTTGGTGACAGCCAGGTACCCCCAGAGCCAAGAGCAACCCCCCCAGTGTCTGTGTGGAGCTCCCCTCCCACTGATTACCCTGCCACGGCAGCAAGAAGCACAGGGCCAAGAGAGAATAATCGCTCTTAAAGTTCTGCTGCTTCCAGATGAAGCTAATTCAGGTTTCTCATCACCTTCAGGTATCAAAAACCACCTAAAGCATTTTAGGGGAATGCTCTCCATATTGAATAGCTCACTATGACTAAAGTGCAAAACGTGTTTTGTTAATTTTCCTTACGATACCCAACACACTCAACAGATTCAAATAATAAAAAAGCATTTTTTAAGCGCTGGTTTTCCCCCACTGAAATAAATTTCTATTTGTAATTGAATTTCATTTTCCTTCCAACCTCGTCTTGGCAGAAATCATGAGGGAAAAAAGTAAATCCCCTCACAAATAAGAAGTCGTTTATCATTTTCTAACACAATAACACTTCAACATTAAGAACAGGATTAGATGTATATTCAACTATGTAATTGCTTTCACATACGTGCAGCCTATCCACGTGGTTAACAAAGGCAACTTAAGTCGAGAGATCTTTTTTTTTAATTACATATCCACACCTAAATGAGAATTAATCTCTCTTTAGAAAAGCAATTAAAATTAAATCCAAAACAAGATTAAAATCAGCAAGTGAAAACGTTCCAGCGCAGAGCTCACCTCCGCTGCCCACCGAGAGCCGGGACGGGGCTCCCTCCTCCGGGTCTGCATCCAGCAATATCCTTTCTCTGGTTTTTTCCCCCCAGAATCCCAGCTGAGCAGTAACCACCGGGAGAAGCTGATCCTCCCTCTCATATATTTGCTGCTGTTCGGCTCCTTGCCCCAGATTTCCCATCCCAGCCCCAGAGCCCCCGGGCTGCTCTGCCACGGTGAAGGATGCTCAAACCAGCACAACTGATATATATTCAAAATGTATCAGAAACATTAAGGAAGGATAAGTAAAACTAAAACCAGGCTAAAGCAAAAGCTATATGGAAAGAATTTCATTTAGCAGGGCTGCCTGCCCTGCCATCTTGAGTTACTGTTCAGTCGTTTAATTAAAGTTCTCATGATAATCCCCATATTTATGCACACACCACTTCTTCATCTGGCTTTGAGACAGCAACAAAGCTGAGGGCTGGAAAAAAGGGAAAAAAAGTGTAGTTCTTTGTACCACAGACTGTAAAGTGTCCCAGCTCCATAAAGCCCGCAGTGCTCCCACTCGTGACAAAGGAGATGGTGACACAGTCGAGGTGACGGGCCACAACTTGTGATTTTCACACTTGTATTTGAGTCCAGCTCTGTTTTTTTCCCTCTCATTTATACTCATTAGATGTTACCGAAAATTTTGGGTCTGCTTCTCTTCCCTTTAGATGAGACCTCAGGAAGAAACTCTGCTGTGAGGGTGGTGAGAGCCTGGCCCAGGTTGCCCAGAGAAGCTGTGGCTGCCCCGTCCCTGGAGGGGTTCAAGGCCAGGCTGGACGGGGCTTGGAGCAACCTGGTCTGGTGGGAGGTGACCCTGCCCAGGGCAGGGGGTGGCACTGGGAGGGCTTTAAGTTCCCTTCCAACTCAAACCATTCTATGATTCTTCACTGCTGTGCACACTCCCCAATCCCAGCGGCTCCAGCTCTGGATGAACACCTCCGTGTACCTCATATAAATACTGATGATATTTTTGCCCATAAGCACATGAAAGGAATGCTGGAAATCAGAACTGATACACTTTCACCGAGGCTAAGACGGCTCAGACATTCAAACAGTGGGGAAAAAACCCAACAAACCAACCAAAAAAGCCCATGGATAAAACCACTGATCTTTTCAATGTCAAAGAGGATCGTTTGAGGACTTTCTCCTTAGGAAAGCTGGTAAAATGGGAGAGTTTCCTCACCAAGATGGAAAACGTATTAAAAGTCTGAAGATGCACTCAACCCATGCACACGTATACAGCTGTTCCGTCCCCAAATCCATTCAAAGACAAAAATTAGCTCTCATTTGGAACATTTTTCTCTACACAGAATGCTAAAGAGTCCCTTCATATTGCCACAGAAATCTCAAGGGACGCATAGAACGAGTCAGACACAAATCAGGCTTTTCCTGCCTTTACATGCTCAGATCTGTTCAAAACACTGCTCAGCCTTCACAAGTTCAGAAAAGTGCAAGCTTATTTTTCCTTCAGATTTATTTCTTAAATAATTCTCAAAATATAAATTGCAAACAGGATGAGCAAAATTATCCCACTTGAGTATGTACATGCCAAAAAAAAGAAAAGAAAAGAAAAGAAAAGGCTGTTCTACTGAAGACCCTCTGGTCTCAAATCACAGACATTCCTGCTTTGGTCCTACTAAACCTTGGCTTGTTTTGGAAAGCTTGAACCATGGTAGTGTGTGGTACCAACAACATTTCTGAAGCAGATCAACTTCTCCCTGTGTCAGTAAGGATCCTGAAAGCGCAGCCGGTCACCGAAGGTGCAGGATGGGGAGGACGGGGCCATGGGGACGGCACTTTGAGATGCTCATCCCCATGTTTGAATTCCAGGGGTTATCTAAATTAGAATCATAGAACCATTCAGGTTGGAAAAGTCCCTTTGGATCATGGAGTCCAACCATCAGCCTTACTTTACAAAGTTCTCCCCTACACCAGATCCCCCAACACCACATCTCATGGACTCTGAAGGACAACCAGGGATGAGGACTCCACCCCCTCCCTGGGCAGCCCATTCCAGACTCTGACCACTCTTGCTGGGAAAAATTCTTTCCTAATGTTCAGCCTAAACCTACCCTGCTGCAGACTGAAGCCATGCCCTCTCCTTCTATCACTAATTCCCTGTGAGAAGAGACCAGCACCAACCTCTCTACAATGCCCTTTCAAGCAGTTGTAGAGAGGGATGAGGTCTCCCCTCAGCCTCCTCTTCCTCAAACTAAACATTCCCAGCTCCCCCAATCACTCTTCATAAGATTAACGTTCCAGGCCCTTCCCCAGCTCCGTGTCCCTCCTCTGCATTAACCACGAAACGTTACAGAAAGCTGGGGGAATTCTGTTATTTTCCTGAGAAAATTTCCTGGGGTTTATGTTCCACTAAAACCACTTTTCTATTTGATATATCAACATCACCCATTCCTCCACAACACAGATCAGAGCACGTTTACCACCCACTGTCTTTTCCAATATTTAAAAATAATACAACTACCATATCATTAAAATATTGTAGAATACAAATATGGCACTGTATTCCTACATGGCACAATACTACTGAAAACAGACTTAAGATGTGAAAAAAAAGGAGAGAGAATAATCAGAGAAATCTCAAAGGCCCCCATCAGTCCTGGGGCCTGTCTTTAGGTCTCAAAACACGAGTGCAATGATTGATTGCAATAGTATAATTTTTAAAGTATTTTTCCCACATAATGCCCATGCTTTTTAATTTGGGACATAAAAAAATCAACAGCAGAAAAATGAGCCAACCCTGAGTTATGGCAGAGGCTGCAACACTCAACCCTCTCTTGGCATTTGGCAAAAGTAAGTCTAGAAAACATACAATCATCGAATAGAATGGTTTGAGGTGGAAGGGACCTTGTAAGATCATAGAGTTCCAAACCCTCTGCCCTGGGCAGACACCTCCCACCAGAGCAGGTTGCTCCAAGCCCCATCCAATTGGGATGGGGCTCCTAGAAGTACTTTCTACTGGTATTGCTGGAAAATACTCGTTATCTGTTGAGGAGTTGAATTTAAGGATTTAAACAAATTGCTTTAAAATTATCTTAGAAAAACTACTTAGAGAAAGACAAAATGTCTTTGAGGGCTAGGGAAGGAGACCTGATTAAGTTCATTCCTATAAGTAACTGTGAGGAATACAGACAATTTCTGCATAAAGACAGTACAAACATTACCCACAGTCATTAACTGGTAGGCAGGAATTAATATGTTTACAATTCAAGCCAAGTGATAAATATGCATAAATAAAAGGAAAATACTCATTGCATCTCTGTGAATTATTAAAAGTTTGTTTGTTTGTTTGTTTCTTCCTTCTTATAGGGAAAAAAAACCCCACGTACAAGTATTCTGCTTTTTCCAGTTATTGAGTTTGTTTCCAGCCAGGAATCCAGCCAGGTAATTTTTGCTAGCAACATAGGAAATTAAAAAGTTTTCATAAAGTAAAACCAGGACACAACCCCCCTCCTCCCCCAAACCAACAAAAAATATTTTCAAGTTCAACTGGGTTTAATTAAAGCATCACAAAAATAACATCGTCCATTCTCTACTAAATGAGCTCCTATGGAAGCGACAAGAGGGAGGGGCACAATCCTCCACTAGCTATTTTCTTCCAGGAAAGGACCTGCAAAAACCATGAGACACCTCTAAAACTACAGAAGGAGCCCCAAGAGCAACCCCATCCCCCCGTGGATTCTCTCTCCTTTTTCCTTCCCTCCACTGAAGAACCCCTGTCCCTTGTGCCGGCCAACAAAGATGTCAGTGACGCCATCTGTCCGCTTCCAGGAGGCCACTAACTGTCCATTTAATGTCACCTTCACTCCCCAGCAGCTTTCCCACGGGATATCAAGCTCCTTATTGAGATAATCAATTGCTGCAGAGCTTATCTGTCATCTGGTAATTGATGTGAAATAACGAAATTATACATCAAAGCAAACCTCGTTAGCTCATCATCCCAGCTCATCATCCTGAGTGAAAACTTAGCTCACAAATAAAGTTCCAGTGATGTTTACTACTACCCTTCAATGAAAGCTTTGATTTATATCATCTCACGGGGAAGTAAAACTGAATTCAATAAATAAATACGTTCTCCATAGCTCAGAGGGGACATAATAGATTGTGGAAAGTACAGGGAAGGGCAACCAAAATGACAACCTGGAGAAGAGATGGCTCCAGGGAGACCTTCTTGAAGCCTTTCAATACTTAAAGGGGGCTTATAAGAGTGATGGAGAGAGCTTTCTATCAGGGCCCGTAGTAATGGGACAAGGGGCAATGGTTTTCAACTGAAAGAAGGGAGATTTAGGTGAGACCCCAGGAAAAAACTCTTTGGTGTGAGGGTGGTGAGAGCGTGGCCCAGGTTGCCCAGAGAAGCTGTGGCTGCCCCATCCCTGGAGGGGTCCAAGGCCAGGCTGAAGAGGGCTTGGAGCAACCTGGTCTGGTGGGAGGTGTCCCTGCCCAGGGCAGGGGGTGACACTGGGAGGGCTTTAAGTTCCCTTCCAACCCAAACCGTTCTATCATTCCATGATACTTCGAATTCCTAGAAGCAAACTTAGGAAACACCACAGTATTATAAAAAATAGAGGAGCCCTTCTCAGAGCAGGTGACAGGACTCAAGGCCATGCAGAAGTCTGCTGAGCCCATCAGCCACTTCTGCCTACAAACCCTGCCTGGAGACCAGAGCTGTGCCCATCACCATGGCTGCCAGGCTACTCCTGCTGTCCTCCACCCCAGTGACACACACCCTCATCCCCTCCCCAACACCAACATCATTATGGGGCTGCCCCACAACACCGACTGACACCCCTCTGATTTAAAGCGTGTGCTAACTGTGCTCCGCAACTACTGCCACGTATTAATGTTTAAACTGCTGAACTCCTTCAAAAATCAAAGAAGATCAAAATGTGGTGCTACTTTCAATGGTTTTTAACATGGTACGTCCTGCAGATCATTTTTTATAAGGAGCAGAGCCATTGTTACTGTATTTGGAAAAGCCACAGCCCCAGGATTAACAAGGGCTTTGCTCAGCCTCTGCTGTCTGTTGTAAACTCATTTAATGTCATTATCAGGCTCCCCATAGTCATCATCAGACTGCTGCATGACACAACTTATTTAAGTATTTCGTGCTTTCAGGATTTTCAGACTTTTGAAAATAACTTCTTACGTTTCCTTCTTAAGGTAAAGCTCAGCCACACACATTTTAATACACAAGAGAGTTAAGCCTTTGCAGAGTCAATCGTAAATTTAGCATCCCCGTATTTGCAAATGCTTAAGTCCCTTGGTGATTTTATTAAAAGAAATAAAATAAAAAATTAGCTGGAGCACTGGCACTACTCAAACCTTAACATATTACTTTTTTATACAAAAATTAGAGAGTGAGGTTTTCTACAATATTGTCAGTGAGGTTTCCAACAGCTCCTAACTGGGTTTGGATTTCAAAAAAGTAAAACACAAGAAGAAGTTACTGCTTTGCTTTGATTTTTTAAGAAAAGTTGGAGTATGGAAGTGTGTTACTCTGCTCGTTTGCAAGCCACGTTATGACATGAACATTTACTGGTTTTAAGAAATACAGTGGATACAAAAATTAGTTAAAATAAATCCCAAATAAAACCCTGCCATTCTGCAGCAGGAAGCTGTGCCACAAAGGCCATATTGACCAAGACCACAGAGAAGTTTTGCCTTTCCAGAACAGCAAACAGGCTGCAGAGTTCCCCTTTTTAAAAAATATATAATAAAAAAATAATTATCTAACAGTTTTTAAAATTTCTGGTGGCCATCACACTCATGCCTCATCAAACAGGGGCATCCAAGCTCTTGGGAGCCTCTGGCTGAAGGTCTGGGGTACCCGTGATGCTGTAACTGCCTCTTCCCACCCCTCTTCATTCACTGCTGTCGCTCCGCTGCCACGGACCGAAATTAAGGAGGGCAATTTTATTTCTGTGCCCATATATGGGTTTGGGAAGCTAAAGAGTCAGTAGTTTCTGAACGTGATGGCCAAAAGACTTAACTGTGGTTTGGAGTCAGGGCACTGATAGAAACTGTGCCTTCAATTGACTTCAGACTGTTTGCACAGTTCGCTTTTCTCTCTCTTACATCATTTTTGTACGATTGGAATTTTTCACGGGTTTCATCTATTTCATTTCAGCTTGGTTTGTTGGGGTTTTTTTCCCTCTTAAGTATTATGCATTAGCACTGGACCGCTGCCTGGGCTTCTACCTTTAAAGCAACCTGCAAAGGCACGCAAAAGCCTGTATTTTTATGCTACATTCAAATCTGAAATAGTTCAGTATTTCAAGCGAGAAAAGCTTCCTGCGGGGTCGGGAGTTTACGGTACCCTGTAACATTTAACGGTTCTCCAGTTTGACAGAAAAGGTGCATCAAATCCTCCTTCTAATGAAATCGATGTTGTATAAATAATATATTACTCCCCCAAAGAGCAAATAAGCAGCAGATGAAAGTATCCCCGTTATTTGTTACGCTTCCCTTTCTCTTGTCCGGAGCTTGAATTCTAAGATGGAATTCCTGCTCGTTCCAGGTTTTCATTGGGTGCTTCAACCCGAGGCCATTTGTTTGAAGGCAATCAAAAGTATGATCAGATTATTTATTTTTTTTTTCCTTTCATTTATTTATTTTTAAACAGGGCAGTATTTCTCCCCTTTGCCGCAACGCAGTTGGAGACGCATCCCTGGGATTTGAAATGGTAGTAAAATAAGCAAGACAAAACAAAACACTGAAAAAGTTGGCATAATATGCCTTTAAAAAATTTCACCCGCACTTACAGTTTCTCAAGACATCTTAATAAGAATGTAATTTCACATTTGCTCTTACTGAACAAATCAAACACGGTGATTTATTATTCAGATGGGCACAAAGGATTTCTGAAATGCAAAAAGAAGGGCTATAAAAGCACAAATCATCAGTAATGACGACAAGCTAAACTGCCTTTCAAATATGAACAAAATGCAGCCATTTAGGGTATCATACATCATGGTCTCCCAGACCCTCATTTATTTCCTCACCGTACAGGCTGCATGATAATTTAACGGCGCGGAATTCTACATCTACTGAGAACATCTTTATTAGGGAAGCGATTCCGCAGCTCATACACGCTACTGGGACCCATTCTGAATCCCCGTCCTTAGAACAAACAAGCATTTCCAGTCATCACTTCGCTTCCCTTTCCAAAACCATTTGTAAACTGAAAACGAACTATTCTGAACTATACACACAGCGAAAGCGTGAAAAAACCAACCCTCCAGCCAAACCAAACCCCTCCAACCCCCCCAAGTTAGGATTTCTTTCTTAGTATGAATGATAATCTAACATCTACAGCAACTGGGACTCCTACCAAGACAGCGTTGTCTGGAGTTCAACATCTCAGCTTCAGCTGGGAAAACCCGCAGTTACTTTTTCTTGCAATGATCTCGACAAAGGGAAATTAAGAGAAAGGTCTAAATCCCGCTCATGCTTATACCCCCAAAGTGCAGGAATAACTATGGTAGCTAATGAGGTTACTCAGCATTTTCCCTCTTAGAGCAGAAACCCCATAAATAGCAGTTCACTTAATCAGCTATTTAATATTTTAGCTGCACGCAGGTATTATGGGTATTATACACATAATCTTAAATCCACTTTATCTTCAAAACGTTCCTCCAAGTTAACAGATGTGCAATTACTTGCACTTTACAGATAAAGAACAGCCATAAGCATAGCCTCAAATGAATTGTCCAAGCTCCTGAAAAAAACTTATCATGGAGCAAGACACCAAATTAAATCTCTCACATTTCTGCTGGACACAACTGCAAGAGGCCTTGTTTCTTCACCCCCCCAACCAAGCCGGTCACATCCCTCTCGAAGCAAGAGTCGCAGAATGGTCAGGGTTGGAAGGGACCTTCTGAGATCATCTAGTCCAAACACACCCCCTGTCCTGCCCAAGCAGGTTCATCTACAGCAGGTTGGACAGGAATATCCAGGTTGGCTTGGAGTATCTCCAGAGAAGGAGACTCCACCACCTCCCTGAACAGCCTGCTCCAGCCCATACACCCACTGGACCCACACAACTGCCAAAGAAAAGGCACAAAGAACATCGTCTGTGCCTCCATGTTTCAAATCAAGTAAAATTCACTCTTCTTTCAAGTAAAGGAAGCGGTTCTGTGACAAATTAGGCTGATCCTAAATTACCACATACTCCCAAGTAGCCCAGCTCATGTATTTGGTGTTGACACTTAAATTACCACCCCTAATGAAAGTTACTTAGCCCATACCCAATGGCCAGCCCTCAGGCAAGGTACCAAGTGGTGACACTCTCCTGAGAGGGAGCTCGGGCCAGGAGCTTGGAGCAGCAACCGACCTTCGGCTGGGTTGGCTCAATCCACCACCCCATCCTTCTCCACCAGCACTGTCCTTGGCTCTTCCCTTCCCACAGGACCCTGAACTCATTCATAGAATGGTTTGGGTTGGAAGGGACCTTAGAGATATCTCTTTCCAACCCCCTGCCCTGGGCAGGGACATCTCCCACCACACCAGGTTGCTCTGAGCCCCCTCCAACCTGGAAGATGGGGCAGCCACAGCTTCCCTGGGCAACCTGGGCCAGGGTCTCACCACCCTCAGCATAAAGAATTTCTTCCTCATGTCTCATCTCAGTCTACCCTAATATCTAATCTAATTTATTCCTGAACCTGCCCCTGAACGTACAGCACACATTTTAAACTAGGGTAAGTTTAAACACCAGCTTTCACACTGATTTGGAAAATGACTTTGGTGTTGGTTATCACCTTCCCCATGCTGGTGTGGGCTGGGACACCTGGCAGATAACCCCAGCTCTGGCTGTCACACGCTTTTCCCTTAGCTGGATTTGAGCTTGTTTCCTCAAGGACTGACAAGAACTTCATAGACTGTTCCAGAAAATTACATTTGAGCGTTACACTGTAGGACCCGCACGTTCTAACAAGAGCATAATCACACCAAACACCTGCTCAACACAGACATCTCCCCTGGGCACAGCATTCACGGCGAACAGTCTTCCAGCCAAAACCCTGGAAGGAGCGGGAGGGGGACGTGCCCCTGCACTGCTGGCCAGGAGGACATGGGCTGACAGTCCTACACCAGTACGGCACCAGTATCACAGTCATTCCAACATGCCCTGTCTCCTCCCACTCTCTCAGAAGCTGAATATACAGAAAAAAAATAAAGAAAAAGGCAACCTGGGAAGGGAGGACATTCCATTAGAGAGAATGGAATTTGTAATCTAAAACCAGGAACAAAAACCTGCTCTTCTCGCATCTTTCCAGGTTGAAGGCAGACCTCTCACTCCCTCCTCAAGCACCACTTTGACTCTACGTCTCATTATGCAACAGTTGTGCTCAGCATCTTTTAAAGGCTGAAAAACTGGCCAATGGGATGACGAAGCATTTCCATTTCCCCAGTGTATTCACTTCCAGACACTCTCACAGCAACACGGAGCACGATAATCAGGAAACACGTTATTTTTCACAAACTGCAATTTCAAATATCCCCACGCACACAGTTAGTGTCAGTAGCTACACACGTGGAGGACAAGCCACAATCCGGCCCACAACTGGAGAGTCCTTTCTAATTCTCTAAAACTCTACCAAATCACAGATTCATAGACTGGATTGAGTTGGAAGAGACCTTAAAAATCATCCTGTGCCAACCCCCTGCCCTTGGCAGGGACACCTCTCACCAGACAAGGTTGCTCCAAGCCTCCTCCAACCTGGCCTTGAACCCCTCCAGGGATGGGGCAGCCACAGCTTCTCTGGGCAACCTGGGCCAGGCTCTCACCACCCTCACACCAAAGAAGCTCTTCTTAATATCTAGTCTAAATCTCCCCTCTTTCAGTTTAAAACCCTTACTCCTCATCCTATCACTCCACTCCCTGATGAAGAATCCCCCCCTCATCTCTTCTGGAGCCCCTTTAGGGACTGGAAGGGGCTTCTAAAGTCTCCCCGGAGCCTTCTTTTCTCCAGCTCTCTCAGCCAGTCAAGTAAAGAATACAGAAAATAGAGAAAAATGCTGTATGGTTGCCTGGCATTATAAATGGAGCATATGAATAATGCCACGCGGGACTAATCAGTCCTGGAACCCCAGCCTCTAAATGTAATCACGTAGCAGACTGTTGTTTAACTGCTGCTTCTGTCAGAGGCTCTTCTTTTCAAGTCACCAAGGTTATGGAGCAATAGTATTTCATTTGGGCCATCACGGTCCACCTGCCCTGGGACGTGGTCCACACCGACCACAGAAGTAACAGGACCTACTACCACTGGTGTATTTGCTCCTGTTGAAGCAGCACACATATTTAAAAGGGGGTCACCACACCATGTAATTTTATCTGTGTCTGCCTACAGAACAAATTTATTTCGGTGTAGAGAAAACCACAGAGGTCCTAGAAATCTGCGAGTCAGCGCCCCCAAAAAGGAGAGAAAGAAAAAAAATCATGGTGTTCAACTTATGTTCTTCCTTCACACCAATTTATTGGGGGAGGGGGGGGCAAAAAAAAAAAAAGAATCCTTGGTAAGAAACCCAGAGAGATGGCAAACTGTGACTGAAACTCAGCCATCAGCTCACTCCTTGCAGTACGGCTGCGGGGGGGGACACAGCCCCCGTCCCAGAAAGAAAGCGTGTCCTTGGCCACCCTTTTTTTGAGAGATCAGCAATGAACTTGCAAAGATTAGAAGGTTTGAAGGACGAAGAGAGAATACCTGGCCAGGTAGCAGAGAGGGAGAGCTGCTCAGCTGCCCTCTGCTGACTGTCTGCTTTGTCAAACGCTCCTCTGATCCAGTCCTGCTCAGCTGAATTGCAATTTAAACCGGTGAGGATTTCTGTGAATCCATCCCCAGGAGTCCAGCTGGTTTGTTTTTTTTTTCCTTGGTGACAGCCAGCTCCGTGAGGAGCTCTTTACCCATCAGCAGAGCCCTGTGCAAGAGCAGCAAAGCTGGCACCAAGCAGGTACTCCAGCCGCCGCTGCAGCACGCGGTCGGTGCTGCAATGGTCTGCTCCAGCTAATTAACTCTAAAAAGATGTCCAGGACTTGAGCCAGTATTTCTGCTGCATCCCTCTATGGCGATGCACTAACTTGTTCAGGGCTTTGCCCGGGTGCCTGGCGCTGCTGCAGCGCGGTGACGGGCAGCCCGGGGGTGACATCCAACCCCCTCTGATCCGCCACTTCGAATCCAGGTCCCCTTCACTAAAATCCCCCCCAAAATCAAGAACCCGCCTCAGCGCTGGAGTTCGTGTCACTGCAGACACACTCCATGGTCAACCACGCTAAGCAGGAGACACACTGCGGTGAAAAAGGGTTTACTGAACAGCAATACTACAGAAACCAGCTACAGGAAAGAAGGGGAAGGATCCACCACTTCAACTCGGTCCAATTCTCGTGCCTCTCATGACACCTTCTGTCTGTCAGACGGGTCTGACCACATAAACACAACCCCCCTTTAATTCCTAACTTTCTTTTGGGAAGAACACCTCTGAAAAGCCCCCTCTAAAAAGGATAATGTGCTTTGAGAGAAGGGAGAGGGGAAAGATGGGATTTAGGCTCCGAGAGCGTTAGCGCTTTTGCCAATCCTCGCTGCTCCCTCAAGGCGCTTGGCTGTTAACGTGCGCCCATTTCAGTCCAGGCTTAAGAGCAAATGGGAGCATCCGTTCATTCGGTATCTTAAGCACTTTTCCTCCAAAGGAAAGGCAGCCATGTAGCTTTAAACGAGCGCTTCGGTGAAATCCCAAATGCATCAGCATCACCCACTCCTCTGCGTCTGCTCCAGTGTTTCTGGCTTAAGTAGCGCAACTGGAAAAGGAGGGCGCCTGGGGCGCCCAGCAACGCCAATAGTGCTTTCCCAATAAATCGATTATCAACCCAATTCGCGCGTAGAGGAGAAATGGGAATAACCGCAGGTTTTTAGTAAGCCGGTAACGTTGCAAATCCCTTGTTTTCCCCCCCTCTCCTTTCGCCCGCTCCAGCCCCCCCGGTCGCTCCCCGCCACCACCCCCGGCCCTGCCCGGCTCGGGGGGCTCCTCCCTCTGCCGGCCCGGCNTCCGGTGGGCAGCGGGAGCTCCGGTGGAGAGAAAGGCTCCAGCGGGGGCTCCGGTGGGCAAAGGAGGAGGAGGAGAAACGGCTCCGGCCGGCGGGGAGAGAGCGGCAGATGCGCGACCGGCGAGGACCTTCCGACGGCCAGCAGCTCGCCCCGGCGGAGGGGAGAAGGGAGATGCAGCCCACCAGGAGCGCACACACCGCCGCTTCTCTGTAAGGAAGCAGAAGGTAAGCCCAGCGCTGCCCCTAAGGCTCTCCCCCCGATCTCCCCCGCCAACCCCAGCAGGCTGCCTCGGCACCTACCCCGAGCCAGGACTCCTTAAAAATCCTCCCCGCGCACCTTTCCCTGGTTTTTCCCCAGGAAAACTTGGTAGGGATGAGGATGAAGCATCGCGCCGGGCGCCAGCGTTATGCAATGGTGTAGCTGCCTGCCTGGGAACAGCTATTGCATGCAATAACTTTCATGACAGATAAGGAGAGGGTATCACTATAACACCTCCAAACCCCTACTCTTTCTTCCAGGAAACACAGCCCTAGGATAAAATGTCAGCGTTTCTTCTAAAGCTGCCTTTCTGATGCTTGCCTGGTAGGGGAAGAGTTGTAGCCAGAGGATTTTGGGGGGAGATGCACAAAGTGCTTTAGTTTTTCACATGATTGATTGCCAGTAACTACCTCCGCTTATTAACTTCAGCGCTGGGAAGTCCAAACACAGCTCTAATGAAGTGTCTGTATGACATGGCCATGGAAGAACACTGGACCTGTCCATTCCAGTAACTTGCACTTCATTAAAAACCAAACAAACCCCCAAATCCTCATCAGGGCCTGAAGCTGCTGCTATTCTGTGAACTGTTATTATGGAGAGGCAGCAGTTCACCCGATTTAATACTCCATTCCTACACAATCCTCCCCTTGAGTCCCCCATCACCAGCACCAAACACGTTTAAATTGGCAACGCCACTGAAAAATGCAGTAGGGAAACGGGACGAAAGGCAGGATGGAGCCAGCACCAAAGTCATAGACCTGGACCTCGCATCTCTGCGAGGCACCCAAAGCTTCCCACTCTGCATTCCCACCTTGCCTTCCCCCGTGCTAGTAAAAATCCTCTGGGGTGACCTCAACGTCTCTACTTAATGCCATGGTGACACCGAGTCAGGCAGTGATGGGGATGCAGGACTGCAGCTCGCCTGGATCTGTTTGGGGAGGAGGAGGGGGGGTGGAGGGGGGACAAGCTGAGCAAAACAGAGACATCTTCCCATGTAGGAAGCAGGGAATACGGTCCCTGGTTATGTCACCGTCTCCCAAGGGGTCTGTCCCAAAGGAGCCGTGTCCCCCACTCTGCCAGGAGTGGGAATAGGGAATGGAGCAGTTTCCTTTGACCTTGTCTGTCTAAGAGGCAGAAATCCCGCACAAACACCGGGGAGAAAATTTAACTCATTAGGCTCAATGATCGGGAACTTTGGGAAGACCTGGTTTTCCAACCTCTGAGAATCGTGGGGTTTTGGTGGGCTTTTTCCCCCCCCCTCCCTTTGCCGAATGCTGGAGAGCGGTGCCCAAAGAGAACACAGTAACAGGTCATGTCTCATACAAACTGCACATTTCCCCCCTCCGCTGAAGTGGCTGGTGGTGATTAGTGCTCGTGTTTACAGTGCTGTCAGGAATGCTGCATGTACCAAGGTTAAAACCGATCTGCTGGATGGCAAAACTAGTAGCTAGGGGAGGGGAAAAAAAAAAAAGAAAAAGGCAAAAAAAAAATCAAAAAATAATCACAGGACATCTGTCCTGGCTGTGGACACACAAGCATTTTGTGTGAAATTTCAAGCAAGCACATCCAGAGTAAAAATATGCCAAATACGCCGCCCGGGGAGAGTAAGATATTCCCTACTTTTGGTGTTCCACCAGCCGGCTCCTGCCTCCGCGACGCCAGTGCTGCTCTCTGCCAGCACAAAGAACACTCCCCAAGTTAAAAGCTTTGGTTTGGCTTTGCTTTGGTTGGGTTCCCCCCCCCCCCCCCCCCNCCCCCCCCCCCCCGCACCCTAGCATTATAAATGCGTACGAGCAGCTCAGATGAAAATATCTCAGCGCTCAGATACTCCTAATTCATCACCCGGAGGTCTCTGTCCCTGCGCGCGGTGACGGCACACAGGCAGCGAGTTCAGCAGAAACGCAGAACGTACCCTGCTAATCCAAACGCTGAACTGTTGTAAAATACAATGACTGCCCCAGAGTTGAAGGTGCTGTTGCATTTAGAGCTTCCTGCCTTCCCACTGGGGAAGGCTGATACGACAGAAGCTGTTCCCTTAGTGTTTTTATTTTATTTATTTATTTGGGTAAGGACATCATGATGCCCTTGATGAAAAATATGTGCTCTTTAGGGCTCCGTAATTATTAATGATGTATATTTTTAAGAGGATGGCTCAAAATAATTCTAAGGTGGAATGAAGCCTTAGATGGGCACATAAAAACCCAGCTGGGCAGCAGCACCACCGAAGAAAGTATTAGTTTCTTATCGAGAGGGACAGCACTTACTGTTCAATGCACCCTTCTGCTAATGAGGCTCAGGAACAAGTAGCTCCTAAGATCATCGCTGCATCTCCCCCCGCTCCGGCTTAACTGTTTCACAGACAGACATGTTTTTGCATGAGGGATGCACAGCATAGGGAATTAATTTGGAGGAAAAATAGAGTAGCTAAGTTCAACAGAGATGAACATATAGAGGGGAGAATATGGCTCAGCTGCCCAGTGCGGAACCACAGAGCCTGTGTTGTCTCCTGACATGCACTTCTGGGGACCGAACACTGTTGGTCACCACAACACAGTGAGATATTAACAATAATATCTAAATTACCCCGTTCCAGTCAGTAAGAAAGCAAACTGAGCAATAGCAGCCCTTTGCAGTGAGGGGTGGGACGGTGAAAGGCAGGGAAACCTCTCAGCCTGCCAAAAATCTGTGCTAAAATGTGAGAGACCTCCACAAAGGTATTGAGCTGTGATAGCTCAGGGTAGCTCCTCGTCCAACCGAAGTCATCTCGGATGGGGAGGACTGAGGCTGAGCAGTCACCTAAGTCATACACACTTGAGGAAATTACAGTAAACCTGGAATATTTGAGAACACTAAAAACTCATGTGATTGTTTAAAGCCAGCTGTTAAAAAGGTCGTATGTTCTGCTTGATGGCAGCCACGATTTAAAGAACTGCTGAAAATTTGTGCAAGACATTAAAAACAATGTAAGCAACAAATCTGATTTATAGCCCAACACTCCCTTATATTTTTACTAATCAGTCTGCAAACTAAATAGGCCTTAAGGAAATGAGATCATGAGGAGATTTTTAAGGCAAAAGATAGATATCTCAGAGTGGTAAATTCAGTGGGAGTTCCATATTTAGCCTTCTGGAAATCACTGCTTGCTTTCCTTCTGCTTGGAGCAGGCTGTATAACCCATGAACAGACACCAGGGCAACTCAGGAGATATTGATATTCAATTGGAAATCATTACTGACCACACAGAATGCAATCAGCATTGTCTTATTTTAGTGGCACGCCCCCACTTTGGAGTCTATTTACTACAATTTTACTACATTCAGGCAGAAAACAGGCTCTTTGCTGATCCCTTAATACTCTGGGAAATAGTTCAACTTGTTTATACGTTTGCACAGCGCAGTGTCATGGTCATCAGTGCCTTAAAACTCATCTGCCTTCTGGTTATACACAGAAGCACAAGTGTCTCAGCCCAAGATAATGGGTTGCAAAAATAACAATGGAGTGATCAAACAGAATTCTTGGTGTCCTCCTCACCTGGATTTTTCCCTTCAGTGGCAGAAAGGCACCAGGCCTGATTTCACTCCACTAACAGTATTTTCCAGCCAAATCCACCGATTTCAATAGAGAGGAGCGTAGAAGAATAAGGACCATCTCCCCAGTCTGAATTAAACAGAGATGGATTTAAAACCCCTGGGACCCAAGGCCTCCAAGCCCTATGGTACTTGGGTGCGGATCTGAACTTTTTCATCTATCATTCCAAGAGCTTTTTGTCCTTGTGGGGAAGCTCTGGAGCTCTACCACATCACCTTCCCCAGTCCATGTGCATCGTGCATCATTTGGCCACCTCGGACTCAGCCCACTCGGACTCAGCGTTGGAAAGGACCGGGTAATTGAAACATCTCACAAAGAGCTACGGAGTTGTGGCCAGACATACCTGAGCTGCAGCAGCTAGAAAAGGCAGGCTGGAGGAGTTGCTTGTACCCAGTAACATCCTTGCTGCCCACAGCGTGCTCACCTACACATGATAAATTCAGCTGGTATGGCTAAGGGCAGCCAAATTCCATTCTCGTATTTGAAATAGAATCCTAGAATGGTTAGAGTTGGAAAGGACCTTAAAGATCTTCGAGTTCCAACCCCCCTGCCCTGGGGCAGGGACACCTCCCACTACAGCAGGTTGCTCCAAGCCCCATCCAGCCTGACTAGCAATATTCTATTGCCTTACCAGCCTTGTTAGCAATGAGACTTTAGGATTCATTTTCAAGGCAAGAAACTACAAGTAGTAAAATAACAATTGAATACCGAGAAACAAACCAAGCCGAAGTATTCACCACAGTCCAGCAGAGCGGAGCGATCGGCCAGAAACACACAGAAACAGCCCGCTTGGGCAGTCCGAGAGAAACCATTCACTTGCACTGGCTTTTCCTGCAGGAACGCCACCAGTTTGGTTTCTAAAATCCTCATCTACCACCAGAGTTTCATTCAACAGGCTCAAAAGGCAGTGGAGGAAGGAACGCGTGGCTTTTGCGCCTGATCTAAGAAGCTGATTTAAGAACCAGGGGAGCAGGGCCAGACACACTGACTCCGTCACGGCCACCGGGCAGTGGGGAAACCCTCTGCAAACTGGTTTGTCTATAGGCTCTGTCTGCTGCAGCTGCACAGCCCTCTGTCAGCATCGTTTTCCTGCCGTATTGATTTCTGCTGGGACATCCTGCTCCTTCAGATGCAATGCTGAAGTCTTCTACCCATCTCCAGAGAGATTATAACTCCTTTTTCCACAGTCTACACCATTCAGAGACTCTTTCCTCCATCTATATTTGCTTTTACTGCCATTTTACCTGGTGCAGAAATTCTATATTACTTCTGCTGAAATAACACTGGCAAAATCCCAACCTTAACTCGTGCTTATGGCATCCGTGGGGAAGAGAAGCAAGTGGTTGGTGTTATTTTTGCCTGGCCCTGATTGCTACAGCACGCTTGTAAATAAAGCCCACGTAGTTACAAAATTAAACCATTTTAAAAACAAAAGCAAAGGAGGGTGGTTCCATATGGTCTAAGTGAGGAGGAAGTGTCAAAAGCTCATGAAGAAGGATTGACTTGTTTTGTGCTCTTGCTTCCTCCCTTCCCTGCTTGTTTTATACCTGCCCTTCCTCACCTCTTCATTTTCCTCTACCCTCCAGGAAAAAGACAGACACCAAGTCAGTAATTCAGCCACACAAGAGCCAGTCCTCTGAAACAAATCACAGCCACAGCACTTAAAGCTGTCAAACCTCTGCTGTACTGCCAAAACCGTCCAGCACGCTTTCCAATTAGTTAAAAAAAAAATTATCGTTTTCTATTTAGAGCCAGCTTTGCCCAGAATGATGAGACACAGAGAAATGAAACACTTCCCTACCGCTTCCACAGCCTGCTTCGTGCTCCCCGGGGAAGTCACAGCAGCCAGAGCTGTGATGCTAGTTTGCTTGGACCAAAGTCGGTGAGGTCAGGGTCCAAGCAACCCCCAACCTGTTCGAATCGTGGTTAAGTGACTTTTAAGAACTGAAGTAGTACCATTGCTCACTACAAAACCATTTAAGCAGGTATATAAATTCAGGACTGTAATTTAAAGTTACCAGCAAGAACAGCGGTTTGGGTCTGGTTGGCTCTCCTTGGGAGAAGGAAGAGACAATTCAGTGAAATCAGTAAAGTTTGGGTATTTATATATAAATCAAAAATATTTACAGCACGCCCAGTCTCTCAAATCATTAGTAATTGGTTGTTCATGCCCATTTTGTTATTATATTCATTATTATCTTCTGCAAACACAATCAGAAATGAACTAGGAGATACCCAACAAGTAAAGAAATATAACTCGTGGATGGGTTGAATCCATTTTTGTGTATCAAGGCCATCAGCAAATAAAACACAGCAATATCTCTAAGGAGCTGACAGAGAGACAGATAAAACATCCCAATGCTGAAGAGAGTAAATTCAGCAGAAATTATGCTTGAACTGCCTGGAAACACCGATAACACGGACCCATTCTGTAGCCTGAGCTGGAGTTGCTGAATTGGGGATGAATTTTACATTTTAGGTAGTCCTTGCTGATGGAGCTGGTGAGAATAATGTGTTAGATTCTTGCATTCACACTTTGTGAGAATAGAAAAACACACAAAGCTACAATAAACATGATGCAAATTATCTCTCTACTGGACAGTTTTGGTGCCTGGAGCATTACCAGGCAATTCCCATTAGTAATAGGGGAGTTCTCAGCCCTGATCCTGCAGCTTCAGACAAGTGGAGTATGGAACTCCGAGGGACAGCGGGGGCCTATGGATATTCTTCAGAGGATCTCTCATTAATACCTTCGTACATTTCCTATTGTCAGTATCACAAACAACCCATCCTAAAACACTGTCCTGGGCTTGTGCTTCCCAGGAAACCACAGCAGCCAGAGCTGTGACGCTGTTTTGCTTGGATCAAGTCGGTGAGGTCAGAGCCCAAGCAAAGCCCAACCATTTGAAGTGCTGTTAAGTCATTTTTATGAATCAAACCGGGACAAACACCATCACTAGTACGTATGAGATCTTACTCCACGTTGTCTCCCAGCTCCACAAACCCGGGAAGCAGTGTATTTCTCATCTCCACACCACCTTTGCACACTCTCATTGTGTCTCCACACAAATGTCAAACCAAAACCACTTTCCCTGGTGACCTGGAAGGAACCCTTTGCACCAGTGCTACCCATCAACTCCCACCCTTCTCCTGGAATCCTCACATTTGGTGAGAACATGAGACTCTGGGAGCTGAGATTCAGGGCATTCACACCCATGTTCAAACTTAAGAGTACTTCCCCTCACGTCAAAAGTTTGGCTCTTCCTTCACGTTACTCATTTCAAAAGCATCTTAGAGCCAGCTTTGGTGAAAGAAGTTTTACTGCCTGAGGGACTGTTACTCACTTGCAGTGAGTAAAGCACAGCATTTTGCTCAACTAATGTCACTTCTTTGCTGATTTTTTGCACAAGCCCTGGCTCTCACAGAAGTCAAACTGGTTTGTGCACTTCTCTCTTCTCACCAACGTCAGCAGATTCAGGTTGAACCACACATCGATAATTTACAGTTACAGCAGGGCCAGAACCTGCTCGAAACCAGAAACTCTTCCTAAAGGTGCTCCTCAAGAAGGGGAAAATGATACAGCCCCTATTTCTTGGTGACTGCTAACAGTCTCCCAGACTGATACCCTTCACCAATTAACATCCTGATAACGATGTCAAGTTTTAGACCTAAACGACTCTGTTGTTCAGCGTCACTTCACACCCTGCCCAGGCTTGTCGGCGCGTAACCCTAATGCCAGCAGAAGGAGCTGACACCGTTCTGGTGCCTTACAACCACTGACCTCGGGAAAGTCACTCCTGTCTGTCACCTCCCATTTGTGGTGAGCTCCAGCACAGGCTCCACAACTCCTTCTCCATACGATGAGACGATCCGCGTTCCCTGGGGAAGGGAAGGATTCACGTACCTTCCTCGGTGCCCAGCCCCAGCACTGGGGGTGCTTCTCCCTCACCTGCACCCGAAAATGGAAGGCGAAGGACCGATGCACGGAGGTGGGACCCACTCACCGCGTTTTCCCTCTTCGCCCTCCCCAACACTTCAAAAATCTACGACGACAAAGTGAAGAAGCTGCAGCTGCTGGAGATCCTTGCAGTCTGGAGACGCTTTCCATCCCCAGCACCACTCACTCTCTCCCTCCAGGTCTGACAGTTTCACAAACCCCTGGCCGAAGCTAAAGAACAGAACTGGTTACTTAATTTTTTTTTCTGTCATTTGTGGCTTGGTGGTTTTTTTTCCTGAACACCCACAACAGCTATTGATGTCTACCAAGAACAATTAGAAGTTAGTATTCGACAGTAACGCAGATAAGGAACTGTCCTTAAGCTCTTGTTTTTAACAGCTTGCCATTTAAATTATTTAAGAGGAAGTCCCATAAAAATGAAAAAGCCTTGCAGTGAAAGTGGGCTGGTTTTTGGGCTCCTGGAAGACAGCACAGTACAAGCTAAACTGTTTGTGATTCTCCTAGCAACACCCTCAGGAGCAGCCGTATACCGCGGGAACCGGCTCCGACACGGACAGAGACTTGCACAGATTTACATGGCAAAAATAACGCTAATAAACCTGCCCTCCCGTTTTCCCAGCGGCTGCAGAGCACAGCAAGAAAAAACAGCACCATTCTTTTAATGGTAACGTTATTTCTTCCAGTACACTAAGTCCTGGCAAATGTTTGACGTTATAAACAACACTGCGAATTGACAGGGAATATCTTCTGCTACTGCGTTTGTTCCGATAGCAATTTAATAGTTACTAACTCCAACCACAAGCGTCTCTGTTATTTGTAAAGCAAATGGAAATCTCCCCTTAGTGTTACTGGTAGTTGCAGCAACATATTATGGGAAAAGCAGCCCTTATTGTACAGAATTTTATTGCACTGAATGGATTCCTTTTAATTTTACGCATGCAACAACATAGGAAGCAACAAAACCTAAGTATTATTAAAATTTGTGTTCAGAACACACAGTAGACGTGCTAAAATTATAGCAGATAGCACATACCAGCTGTGCAGTCAGGGAAATTGTTTTGTTTTGCAAGGAAAATTTTAAAATTAAGTATTTTATCCTACAATAGATTACTGTTTTATCTGAAATTCTACAGGCTTATTAAATCATACATTTTATTTGTCGCCACTTAGTTCTAAAGCTGAAGCTCACAAAAGCATTTAAAGGCATTCACTGTTTATCTCAGCCATTAGCAAGGATATGGTTTCTATACATCGCTCCCACTGAGCCAACCAATGGGTGGGAGAGGGGAAAAAAAGACAAATCAAATGCAGTACCATCATGTTTATACCAAAGGAAGACTCTCAAGGCAATTACACATCTATCACATGCCATTGCTGAAGCCAGATGATCGATAGAGCCTTTGTCGTGACACTGTGCTAATAAACCCTCACAATTCCACCAAAAGCCTGGGGTTCACAGCGTGGGGCATCACTTCGAACGACGGCTGCCCAAAGCTGATTTTTGCAGGAGAACCTAACTAAAAACCGAAGGCTCAGTCTGGCTGGTAACTTCTTCTCAGTCTGTGGGAAGTACTGATTTTTGTCAGTGAAAATATAAGCCCTCCCTTCTCCAGCTGGGATTTTGCAGGGAGCATGCAGGACACACGGGAGCTTGCTCCTCTGGGAGACACAGCAATAGCGGAGGCGAGAGACCTCCAAGCGCCTCCACATCATGGGCTGAAAAAGCACCGATTGAGGCAAACGGTAGCAATGCTCTGTAATTCACTGAAGTGGCACAAACTTCTCAAAAACAGGCAGATTATAGAGCTAGGGCAAGTCACCCTCTGCTTGCTAAAGTAGAGAACACAGAAATGCAGCAATATTCGGTGTTGAGCAATAAATAAGGAAGAGAGAGAAATTTTCAAGGGAGGAAATTCAAGTTCAGTGCCTCAGGGTTTCAAAACAGATTTAAAAATATAAAAAAAACCCCACACAAATACTAGTTTGACATTTACCAGCACTGCTAACTCTATTATTCTACATGAACAATTCTGATGCAAGGAAGACAGACTGGTCCCACCACATCAGTTTTATTTCTCAACAGATTTATAGGGGTGGGGTGGGGGTATCCTAATACTCGGCATCGATACTTTCTATAACACAAAAGATGAGCATACCTGCACCCTTGAATTTATCCAGAAGTCACATTTTTATCTTCAGGCAGGTGCATTAGGACTCTATGGAACATTTGTAACACAGGAAAAGTTTTTGCAAACAGTAATTAATAACTAGTTACGTTAATTTATGTTTTCCGGCCTTTTTATCAGTGCAGTTTCGTTTAACAGACATTGCTTGCTTATCTTTAGGGTACACTGCTGTATGATTTTTAAGTTTGTATCATAACAACACGGTCCGTGAATCTAATAACTGGATTCCTTTTAACAGATTGGAAAATAGTCCTAAGTGAATTTAAAGAGGAGTCAAAATGTCTGAGAGTTGAGGAAGCAATGCTGTATTAGGTGCAGTCTGTTTCACTCAAAATCAAGAGAGGCATTTAGATTACATGTAAAATACCCTCAGGCTGCTCTCACCAGTTTACTGGATGGTATATTTAGAATTAGCACAGAGTAGGCTTCCATCTTCTCTTTGCTTATAGGAGGTAAATCCGAGTTCCTTTCAAATGTCTATTTTTAATGCCAGAAGGATATTATAGTCTATGTGTACACAACTTATGGACATTGAACAGTTTTGGGGGAAAAAAAAAATATGTATCATTACATATTTTGATAATATATGGACATATTAAAATGGCAAAGGAGATGGGGATTTCTCATGAGAAAGTATAGCCTCCATGTATTTAGAAGCCTAAAGATGTTGCAAATCACTAACAAGCCTTCCTTTACATGGGGAAGCCCAATTATTTGCAGTCCCAGGTATTATTTATCCTTTAAGCTATTACCTACATGCACAAAACCCCCGTGCACTCCTGGTATGTGCACAGAGGAGTTCAGCTGCATCTCTAGCGCCTTCACAGGAGCTGGAGACACCGAGACTGAAATCTATGGCTTTCATTTGCTTTTAGAACTTGGAAAGTTTAACTCCACTCTGCCTATTAACACATTTAGTCTTTGTGTGTACTTCTGTATCATACAAGTGAGAGAAATAAAATTTCAATTACAAGGTAAGCTACCAATCTCCTTTTCTTCCTTCATTAACTAACCAGGCTGGAAATTCAACACTGTAATTCACCTTACAGTGCAGTGACTTTGCAGAGCTTAAGAGTGGAGGTTCCTGCCACCATTGCCTTATGTACCTGAGCTTTACCTTGCTGGCACTGGCGTGCACAGAGCTGTTGGGAACCCAGCACTCCTCATAATTGAAGCGGGAATCACATAAAATAGGTCCCCTTCCTAAAAATGCCCATTGCATTGCTGAACTGAGGGGAAGAAATCCAGACAGCATTGATAAATGGGGAACTGAAAGGGCAGGATTTATTTAATTGAATAAAAAAATGCTATGGAGAGCCTGAAATAATAAAGAAGGCAGTTTCCATAACTTACCATGGAGATTTTATATAAACTTAAGGCTTGTATGTGCATCACTTTTTTACTATCATGATTATTATTATTATTATTTAATAGTGTATTTCCATATTTGAACATAAGGGAACATTGCTTAAGGCTAATCAGCCAGAAGTTTATAAACAAATCAAGTCCAAAAACTGAAAAATAAGGTCTGTGATTACTTAAATATTTAGCTTAGCAAATCATCTTGTGCAATCAGGGTTTGTTTAGAGTAACTCCAGACAAAAACTTTAAATCTATTATCTGCATTTTATTGGCATCAGCAACTAAAATTGGAAATTAGAGCCATTATTAGCTCCCTGACAGATTTTTAGCCATAAACTCAGCAAACTGAGAAACTCCATCTCAGTAGTTCCCAAAATTATCCCAAAATCCTGCAGGTCCTGTGGTATTTCACAGCCATTTTCTGTACACCAGGCCCTGCCTTCTGGTCCAGAAACCACCACCGAGCTGAGCATCAGGCAGTGGAATTACAGAGACACAGCAAAGGGAAATGACTGTATGAGATTTCCCTTCCTGTTCTCCCAGTGCAGGTCCAGGCTGTGCTCATTCCCCAGAAAACCAGTATGGATGTTGGGACCTGCAACTTGCAGGTTGACCTATTAAGACAAACCTCCGAGGAGATGACACTGTAATTGCTAGTGCCTAAGTAAGCCAAAATCAGAGTCAACACCTCGTCCAAAGCAAAAATGAAACAAACCAAGGAAGTATTACATAAACTCTTCTGTGTTAAATATTTAACTTGCAATCAACTGTTTGCTCAACCGTCCCTTAGTCAATTGTGCTCATCCAGTTCTCCTTGGAGGCACAGAGATCCCAGTGAGGCTTTAAAAAAAATCTAATTCTTTTGGTTGTTGTCATTCTTAATCACAGATATCTATAAAATTATTAGTCCAAGCTAGTAGTGGGAATACAAAGCTCTAAATTAGCTGAATCAATCAGGCCTGGGCAATTGGGAAAGGCAGACAAGCAATTTTTGAAGAATCAATTTATTGGCTATTAAAGAGATGCTTAAAATTAACTGCATCAAAGAATACAGTACCCCATTTATCTATCTCTATCCTCTAGAATATCTCCAGGCTCCTGGTTTTATCTGGGTTATGGACTCCATTAATCCCATCTGTTAAATCACCCCAAACAGACCCAACGATCCAGTAGCCTCAGAGATTATCTGAGATATTGCTTTAATCCCATAATCTGAAAATTGAGACAGGTCAGAGGTACAGTAATAAAATACCAAGCCAATACTTTAGAATCAATTGTATGTTAGTGGATCTTACTGTCAAATAACCCAGTGCCAGAAAACTCACTCTGACAACCCCAAGGAACCCTCAGAGAGGTTTGCAGTAAGTGACTTTCAGATTGAACAATTGATTTTTGAAGGCCTCTTTTATGGGTAAAAACGAGTGCCCTCTTTTCAGACATAATTACTGAATATTTCATATTTGCTACAATTTTAGTCATGCATGAACTCACATTAGCAGTTCTGAAAACTAATGGATGTAATGGCTGTTGTGCTACTGTGTTTAGCTTTTTGGTAAACTTCTTAATTTACCCAATGGTAATTAACAAAAGTGCAGGATTTGGTTTTCACAGTAGTTTTTATGGCATGTTTTAGCTGTGAATAAAGGTAATGTCTGTCCAACTGAAGGCTAATGGATCAGGTTTGTGTTTTGTGCAGCCCTCATTATTCACTAAAACATCCCAAAATTCCACCTCTGGATAGACAGAAAAACAGACAGAGCTGGATGTACGGCTGCGTTTCCTACCACCACCTTCTTCAGAAGCTGTATGCAGAACTCCTCTCAAAGGGAGGCAAAACTTCACTGGGTAAACATTATTATAATTAAAAGACAGCCCAAACCAGCCAGTACAGGATACTGATATTCCCCACGAAGCACGACTGACTCCTTATTTAGGGTTTCAACTGGGACACAATATTCCTGACATTCATATGCAGCTCATTTCTTTTACCCCACAAGCAAAAATGTATTTTTCTATGATCTACTAAAGGCACAGGGATAACTGATCTTACACTTACAAAAGACTTTATCACCCTACTCTGCTTTATTTTTCCCCTTCTTGCTTTCTCCTGCAGACTCTCTGTGACATCACACAGATTCAGTTAGAATTTCAGCTTCTAAATCACTGTTGCTCACTTGCCACTACCTGGACCAGAAAAGTTGGATAGAAAAAGGCAAACAAGACAGAGCCTAGAATATTTGTTTGCAAGCTACTGGGACCAGGTTGTAATAAATAAATAAATAAACTAATGACACTGTTTTTGGTAACCCAGAAGTCCAACCCTGCAGTCTGTCTGCCAAGCACCTATGTGTGTCTTAATAACTTTGGGGAAACGGTACTATTACTTTAAGAAACCCATAAACATTCAAATTTCCACTGAAAAGAATTTTCCCGTTATGCTTCCTTAAACTCCAACTAAATCTAGACCAGTCATAAGGATTCACTCACTTGTGCCACTGAGCTGACTCCATAAAGCATACCCTAATGCGGCACTAAGCTCTTCAAGAGTTTCACATTTTTTATTTAATAGACAAAAGAATTTTAATTAAAAATGTATTTCAAATACCACACCTGAAGTCCCTTTACTCATTTTCATTGCACTCTGAGTGCCTCTGAGGGTACATCGGTGTTTAAATAGCAGATACTTGCAGAATACTCGGATTAAGTGGGAATTTGGTAATTCAGTAAATCTCAGCATTAGGGAGAAATTTGTGCAAGAGGAGAGTAAAACCGACAACTTCAAATGAGGTGTAAAAATGAGGTCTTAACTATCCAGTTACGATCGATCCCGTATGATGGGTACGGAGATAGAGCTGTTGGGGTTTGTGCTGCAAGCACTTGGCATCTTTTCATCCTCGAGGAGGCGCTTGTATTTCAATAGCAGATTAAGTCATTTCTGGGAATCATCACAGGGTTTTGTGGGTTTGGGGTTTTTTTTAGTGCTTTAGGATCCTTTGGAATAAGAAGCTTCGTTATAAAGGCATACTACTGCTCCTAGGACAGGACAGGTTGGTTTGCATTTGAAGCAAAACCTTAATCGATGCACTGCTGACTTCTTCAGCAGGCTTCAGTAGGTCATAAATCTTGTGCATTACTCTATATCCACCTATATAAATCCATCTATAAATCCATATGGATTGAGCTATGCAGTATGTTTTTTTTTAAAAATCCAAATAACGATGCCTCTAACAACCAATTAATTTCTTGCAAAGACACAGAGAACATTACACGTGTTTTGTGAGCAAGCATACTAAAAAATAATGTGAGTTTGACACTTCTTGCTACTAGACATCTGCGTTAAAGAAGAGTTAAGGGGTTGTCCAGTGCTAAGGACCTACCTTTATTTGTACACACAGGCTTTGGTTTTCATTTTCCCTGTACTTTTTAATAATTATCAAGTAAATTCAGACACCGTGCCTCCCGAGTGCCTGTGCTGCCCCTTCATGGCCCCTGGTCTCCAAGAGGGGGTGGAAAAAACTCCCAGTGCTACAAACCCCAGGTTGAGCCCTGCTCCTCTCTGGGGAACGGGCGTTCACAAAATCATGAGAAAAGGCAGGATTTTCTAACAAACCACCAAAGTCTGATGTGAAGGACTATGACTTAACTAAGAGAATCAAGCAAAAAATTGGTGAGGGGCAGTCATTTCACTCGACGCGGAGGAAGTTAACCCAAATGTTGAAAACTTGGGGGTGGAAAGTAGCATTTCTGTTGTAACGAGGCTTTTTTTGCACTGTTTTTTGTGTGCAGGCATCATGGTGAGTAAGGAGCCCAGCAAATGCTTACTCACCGCCTCGGAAAGCGAAGTTGAGCCAGCGGCTTCGCTCGCCCTGGAGATGAAATACGCCCTGGATCCCAACCGGCAGATTAAGAAACGGAACAAAGCCCTCCAGGTGAGATTTAAAGATATCTGCGAGGCCCAGAACGAGCAGAGGGACAAGCAGCTCGCCACCACGCAGGACCCTGACAAGAGAGACACCAAGGCCATCTCCTACAAGACGGCGTATCGCAAGTACATGACAGTGCCCGCCCGGAGGTCGATACCCAACGTCACCAAGAGCACAGGAGTCCAGACTTCACCCGACCTGAAAAAGTGTTACCAGACTTTTCCTCTGGACCGGAAAAAAGGGAATATTCTTAAAAGCGCCTCAGCTGTCGACACCTTCAAGGGTGAAAACAACGGGTTTCTGATCGAGGTGAAGGACAAAGAGGGCAGGAGCTCAGGGGAGGCCATTCAGTGGAGCAAAAAGGCCGGCAGCCTGCAAACGGCGGAGTTCATCTCCCACATCCACGAGCGTGGCAACGTGGGGTCTGGGGACGACAGGGCCTGGACGAGCGGTGATTTGCACAGTTCTCCCCGAGAACATCCTCCTCCTCCTCTCCCAAACTCGGCTGAGCCAGCGGAGGAGCCCACCGCCAGCCGGCCACTCGTCCGAGGGAGACAAGCCTCGGGGCGGCCAGGGAGCGAGGAGACCACCCAGCCCCTCCACGGAAGGGTCTTCAAGACTGAAGTGGCCACCGTTTATTTACCGGGGGCTGGCTCGAACGCCTCACAGTCCGACCTGTCAAACCTCGCGGCCGAGGCCGACTGGTCGCCCTGCCCGCCGGGCGAGGAGGACAGAAAGAGGACGGTGCAGCTGAACGGCGTGCAGGCCCCGGCGGGAGACGCTCGGGCTTGCCCGTCGCGGGCCCAGTGTCAGGCCACCGAATGTCACGAGCAGGCCCTTCAGATCAAGGTCTCGCCCATGGAGGAGAACCCGCCGTGCCAGACAGCTGTGGCGGTGAGCGGGGAATGCCAACAAATCGTGCCTCACACGGAAGTTGTGGACTTGAAAGCGCAGCTTCAGATGATGGAAAGTTTGATCAGCTCTAGTCAGGAAACCATAAAAGTGTTGTTGGGTGTTATACAGGAGCTAGAGAAAGGAGAAGCTCACAGAGAAGGGTGAGTAGAACCTTTTTAAATGAGTATAAGCCGTTTTAAATGTCTTCTCTAACAAGTGTTGCCCTTGTTCCGCCTCAGCACACCAAGAAGTTCCACTTGGCCTTGACCACACTGCCCGAGCATTGCTGATTTAGACACAAGTCCTAGGGCCAGTAGTATTCACAGGTTTGAGTTCTGATTGTCATAGAACCATAGAATGGTTCAGGTTAGAAAGGACCTTGAAGATCATTCGGTTCCAACCCCCTGTCCTGGGCAGGGACGCCTCCCACTAGACAAGGTTGCTCCAAGCCTTGTCCAACCTGGCCTTGAACCCCTCCAGGGATGGGGCAGCCATAGCTTCTCTGGGCAACCTGGGCCAGGGTTTCACCACCCTCACACCGAAGATGTTAGTTATTCCTAACATCTCATCTAAATCTACCCTCCTCCAGTTTGAAGCCATCACCTCTCATCCTATCACTACATGCCCCTGTAAAAAGTCCCTAGGATGTAATTAAGTAGTTATTTAATGAAAGACCTATAATATCTTTTTTTGTACCTTTTCTAAGACACACAGAACAAACCACTCTCCAAACAGGATTAGTGAGGACGCTTTCACATCAGCAGCTTGTATTAACCATAATACCTCACACGGCATGAAAAGCAGCCGAAAAACCTTAATTCTGTAAGAGACTTACCTTTTTAAGATTAAGGGATATTATTACAACTCTTAATATAATTCCATTAATGGCATATGAATCTCATCTGGTTTACTTTCACCTTCTGAATTTTTAATTATTATTTCTTTCAAAAAGAAATTAAATGAAAACTTTAAATATCAAAGTCTTCTTTACAGCATTGGCGCTGCTCTACAGACAACAAACTCAAGCAGAAGGAAACAACATTTTGTTTATCCCTAACTCATGTTATTTTAATCAACCTACAAGGCATTACAAATACTAATTACTGTAACACAGTACAACCTCTAGTCTCTACCTCCACAGTTTAACCCTCTCTTACATTAACAAGTATTTATCAGACTTACTCGCCTTAGTTTGCTAATCTTTATTCAATGAATGCACTTCAAAATGCCTGTGCACTGTTTGTGTTTTTAAATATTTCTGTAATTAAATCATAATTTGTCAGAAGAAATGTGCATTTTAAAATGAGAAACCAGCAGCTCTTGCTACTTGAAGCAACACATGTTATAATTTGAGCCGATGCCACATCTTAAGACTTGCAATTCAGCTCTTTCTCTAGGAATGCAGAAAACATCTCGTTAATCCTAAAAAATCAAAATGTTTTTTCATCAAAAAAAATCATCTTAGCTGTTAGACAATATGGTGTCAACGCAGCCTTAGCATTGCAGTGGTTATTTTACAGCTGGCTACAGTATTTTTAGGATACCTTGTCAAATCCTAGATCTTCAGACTGAGAAGCTTCTTGATCGAAGTGAGAGCAACACAGGCTTACTGATTTTTGTATTTAATGGTTATTCAGGAAAAGTATTTCTCTGACTCTCTTAACTTCAGGAAACCCAAAAGGAAGTGGTATGCTGCTTGTCAAATCACTGCTCTCCTTTACTCTCCCCCCAGTAGGTTCCCCAGCAGCAGGGAAATCTCCCCCCTAAAGACACGTCACACGTTTTGAAATCTTTTCAAACACGTTTTGGTAGGTGGAAGGGAGAATTAAAATGTTTTAATGATTCTTTGGTGGTAACTGTAACTAGTGGCAGTTACACCAGTGTTAATTTGAGGTTAATTATAAAAATTGGAGGCAAAGTATCTACAAATCAAAGTGAGATTTCAGAGAGGGGGGGCAGGTAGTGAGGGTGTTTTAAACACGATGTACAAAAGCCTTAAAACTTAATCAAGAACAAAAGAGGGTTTCTATGTGGACCTACTCTCAGCTTCTCTTCCCTGTGGTCCAGGCATGTCCCAAACATGCCCCCTCCCACGAAGGATGTAGAGATTGGGAATACTTGCATATTTTCTCCTGCTTTAGGAATTCTTGTATTCCAGATCCTTCTAATTTTCTAGCTCCCGGCTTATTTTAGAGGAGATGGCACAAGGGAGCCCAGCATTATGCCTGGGACATTTCTGTTCTCTGCTGATCACACTCCAAAGCTGAAAGAACATCCTGTTCTTGTGCAAAGCACCAACCATTATTAACGCGAAGCCTGTCTTTATCCCCATTTCCCTCAAATTAGACAACTATTTCAATAATAGGTTGCCCCATCCTTTTATTAGAATAATTCTTTCCTATTATTGCATTCCATTTCTACAACATTTTTGCCAGAGACCCACCAGTGTGTACACTAACTATTGCATCTCAATTTTAGCATGTTCATCTTTTTTCCTCTTATAAGCAGGCCTTAGGTCAGTTGATCACAAGAAATTAAAAGTAGCATCACTGCTCCATCTCTGCTTTCTGTAGCACAGAGGAACCTTACATCTGCTGAAACAGAGAACAGTGCTCTGTGTTTATGGCACTCTCCCAGTTTTCTTATGTGTATTAAATTCTTTACAATAACATGCATCAAGAAACAAATATAAATAACACACTGCTGGTAAAAAAATAAATAAATAAATAAAAATAATAAATCACTGAACCCACAGCTACATCTCTTAACCAGATTTTTTCCCCCTTCCAGAGAACCAGTGTTCTTTAAGTGCTGCTTTAGTGCCATGGGACTAGTGCTCAGTGGATTCATTTTCACTAATATGCTGTAGGTCTTGAACTGCTATTACTGCAATTCATCACTAAATGAGTCTATGCCAGCGAAATTGTATCAGCATCTCTGAAGATCGCAGTATCATCCTTTGGGTGAATATCATCCATGTATACTTTTCAAAATGTCAGTAGTACATTATCTGCAATTAGCAGCATCATACAGCGCTTGGCTTTGCTGAAAGGGATGGGAAAAGCCAGGAGAGGAGGAAGAGAAGACCAGGGCAGCTCCAACACCCCATGAGCTGGGGTGTGGTGCAACCTTTCTTCCAGCCTTGGATCACGTCCCGTTTAGTGGGCATAGAACACAAAATTCAGGCCACCAGGAAACACAGCTCTTACCATCAGGGGTAGGAACCATTATTGCCCACCAGTGACCCCCCAGGATCAAAGTAAGTTATTAAAAATTTATATTTCCTATATCCATCATGATTTACTAAATATTAGGCAAAATGGTAACTATATCTTACCATGTGGAAGCTTCTACAAAAACACCACACCAACCTCACAGCAAAAGGCATTGAACGACATTGGTGTTAAGCCAGGCATGAATAAAACTCAATTCAGACTCCAGCTCAAAGTTGGGAAAATGTTGACTCTTACATGATGCAAGGCACAGCTTTACAACCCCAAACAAGTGTTATGCTCGCAATGGTGCTTGCCTTACCTTCTAGTTAACTATTAGCAATCTACATCAACTATAGAGATGTTTGTCTGCCTCCAGATACAGTGCATTTAATTAAACAGGCCAAATTTTGCTGCTTCCCTTTATGGAGCTTCACTAAGGTCAGCAAGATTGAAAGCAAACTGCAAGTCACTACTTCCAAAACCTGGCTAACTACCACCTATGAAATATGTAACAGAAGATGAACAGATAATCAAAAACATTTTGCAGCTGGAGAACACCGATGACCTGCCCTTTAAATCCTTCCCGTGAGAAGGAACAGTCATCTAGGCCCTTCTAATTATACAACAAATCAGCGATTTTAGTAAACAAAGTACTCAATTTGCCATACAAAACATAAGTCACAGTATTTTGACTCTGACAGGCCAAATGCTACACATTAGACATGAGTTAAATGAACCTATTTCAGAGATAATTTATATTCATTTATTAGTCGACGGCGGTTCTGGAATTTCAAGAGCTCTCCACAAACGTTCATGAACCAGACAGTCCCACGCTCCTTCGAAGAGGCTTTGAAAGAATGTGTTCTCATGGAGGGAATTTAAATATCATTTCTCATTTTCCAATGAATAAGGGATATTCGTGTCTCGCATTACCATTTCTAAGCAGAAAACGAACTGATACTGTGTGTGTCTGGATGGATGTTTCAAGCAAAGAGGAGAGGAGAGCTTCACCCGACACAACGCACCCTCGCCCAAATACTTCGGTCTCAAAAACGCCGTGCGCCATCGTCCTCAAGGTCACACGAGCTGAGAGTAAACTTACCATCCTGATTCAGGAATGATGGCAAACCAAAGTCAAGGACCCAAAGCAATTATTGCCCAGACTGTTTGCTTTTCTCCTTTTTCAGAAGCTACTTCAGAGCCCAGTCCGGCAATTCAGCTCAGGTGATGGAGACAGAGCAAATAAAGGCAGTAACAGCCTCTGCTGTCTAACTCAATCCATCTACACACACCAGCCAATACTCTTAAAAACCAGGAAGTTCCTTATTTTACGTAAAGAGAGAAGAAAGCTTAAAGAGCTTACGAGAATGCAGCCTCTGAAAGCAGAGCCTTTGGAAGTAATGGGCTCACGGCAGGAATGATATGAGATGGTTTCATTTGAGATTCCCCCCTGCCTTTGGTTTTGTTTTGCTTTTTCAATTACAGACTTGGCATAGGAAAAGTTAAAAGAAAATCTTTTCTAAGAGAAAACCTGGAAATGGAGGGAAGCAATAGATAGATAAGCTTAACAGCAGAGAGCTGTGCCACCAATAAATACATGAAAACTAGAAAAATACAACAAATTCCATCTGCAGTGCACAAATTGCATCATACACCAAGTGTCTCTAGGGTTTAAGAGACTGTAACTGCCCTTTGGGACAGGAGTACGATGACCAGCTTCATTTTCAACTCTGTGATCTTTACATCTGTCTCTTTTGCCTGGTTCTTTGAAGTAGTCACATTCATTGTGACCATTACTCTGCCCAAGACCACCTCCTAAACCCTCCTTGCCTCACCCTCCCTGCAGCTGTGCATTTCACAGTGTGCATCACTTACAGGCCTTTCCCCAACACAGATACACCAGAACTCCATGGAAATTGTAACTATTCACCTTTCTAAGGCAGAGTCAGGAAATCTCTTTGGATGCATCTTCCTTACTCAAGGAAAAGAAATAATTTTCACACAAACCAGTCCTTTGTAGCCCTTGCAATCCTTGGCCCAGTGGATGGTTGGGTGGTTTTTTTAAAATTCTAATCCATTTTCTCTGCTCTTTCTACAAAGATCAGTCTTGGAGTGAAGCATTCAACTACAATAGAAGCAGGTTTTATTTTCTAGTTGCAACAGCAACAGAAGACCCTTCTCTTCCTTTTCTTACAGCCACTCGAACAACTGCTCCCTCTCTCCCTGCAGGTATACAAATTCTAAGTTCTAGTTAGTAAGAGCTGAACTGCCAGGCTTCATCGCTGCCCTCAAGTGTCACATTATAAACTTTGAGCCCTGTTCAAGCAAAGTGCATTCCATGACCATTTACTCTTGTCCATTAGGTCACTAAAGCAACTTTAAGATGAACTCTTTGCACAGACCCCATGAGGGATCTCTCTCCCCGTGCCCTGTGCTCATTCCCCCACGTGTGGTTCATCCCTCAGCCCTCATCAGCACCCTTGAGCCCTCTTATTGAAAACCCTCAGGAACCCCAAAGAAAAGCTGATTATAGAAGATGGATCACTAAAAGATGCAGTATCATTCAAGGTAAAAGATCCAGCATCACCAAAGCTTTAACGTCAGATTGCACTTTTTTTCTGAACTAGGTCACTAAAACCCAACCTGGAGTGAGATCCACGAGGGCAGGTGGGAGGAGGATCTGAGCACACAGTATTCCAAGGGCCTTCACACCTTGTCGAGATTCGTATTTTGGATAGGATTTGTCATTAGGCTCGGACAGCTGTATTCTGCCGCTCCTGACAGCTCACATTCAAAGCTTCAGATCAAATTGTCAGGGTGGATAAAAAGGGCAAACTCTCAGAGTTCACAGGCACTCCTGGAACACATGTCATAGGAGCTTGGGAATAGCTAGGTTCTGTGCCACATGCACGAAGGAACACTGGGTTAAATAACCCGACTCTCAGGGCTGCCAGACAGCCTCAACAGCCTCTGTAGCAATACAGTGGGAGGAGGCTCTGAGCAACCAAATGCTGATCAATGGAAGTGAGAAGCCAACCATTAGCAACATCCAGGGCGTGGAATTCACATCAAAACCAACTGAAATGAAACATCGTCTCTTTAACAAACTCCGTTACTCTTAATGGTTACTCTGTTTTCTGAAAAGTTACACTAGGCACATTCTAAATCTCAAAAAAAAGTACCTTATTTTGCTAATCTACTCCAGCTATTTATCTGCATCTCCTGTGCAGGTATCACTCAAAGAAAAAACATTCTAAAAAATCAATTTATTTCTATCTAGTTGATATTCAACAGACTTTAAAACCAAGAGCAAATACCATTCCCCAGCGCCTCCCCGTTCCAGCCGGGCTCTGCAGCACTTTGGGCTTTACAGTGCAAGTAAAGTTCAAGGCTTTTCCATCAAATGGGCCTCAGTGACACCAAGTTAAAATAAAAGCAAACTTCCACAATTCAAACCTGGAAACACCAGTGAAATCTTATAATGAATGATAGAGAATAAAAAAGAAAATAAAATTTAAAAAAACCCCTAANCGGGCTTTACAGTGCAAGTACAGTTCAAGGCTTTTCCATCAAATGGAAATTATAATGAATGACAGAGAAAAAAAATAAAATTTAAAAAAAACCTAAGCAGACTCTGTTCTTGCTAAATATATCCACACAAATTACCACAGATCAGAAGGGAAGCGTTTCCAACTGTCACCGAGCTGCCCAAATTACATACCTGCAAGGAGAGGTTTTCTGCTAAATCAGTCTTTTAAAGAGGATGTTATTTAGGTACTGAATTACCAGTTTTCACTTTACACAATTAGAGTAATCCTTTAATAACTGAATTTTGAGTGTTGGTCGAATTAGAATCCAAAGAGACCGAGCAATGAGCCAGGTACATCCAGTCATGTAGAAATGAGACAAAAGATGAGCTTTATAATGTCAAATTTCTCACTGCTGTTCGTTCACCGAGAGATTAATCTCCAGATTTCTAACTGACACCTACTTGTGAGCCCTTGTGCTTGCACAAAGATACACTTATCTCTTATCCCAGTTTGGGATTTTGACTGTGGACAATTTTAGTAAAAAGACTGAAGAGGATCATTTTGCTTTAACTGGTTGAGGTTCCCCACTACCCTGCTTCCAGAACCGAGCCTTAAATAATGCAATGCAGCCTTGAGAAAGCTCCTGTGCAACACGTTCAGGGACCTTGAGGGTAAGGAAGTGACGATGAAGAGGTTGAGCTGGATTCAAACATCTGTGGACCAGTTCCCAACTGGAGGAAAACACCTTTTAAGTAAAGAGTTCCTGGGCAGGTGTCTGTCCATCCTCCCCCATGCCACCACGGGTGTCCTGGTTTAATTACTAATCCAGGAACCGTTCATCAGCTCAGATCTTGAAAAAACTTGAGTGGTCTACTCTATTTCGTAGCTTTCAATGGCTTCATTTGGAGCTTTCCAAGGACAGAGGAATTTTGAAGACACAAGTAAGTGGAGAACCAAGTTAAAACATGCAGAGTAGTGCACCATAGGAGCAGCAGGCAGGGATCAGCTGTGTCACAGGGCAAGCAAGAAGGAAAACCACCCTTGGAGGGGAGGTTGGACTTCTCTCCAGAAATGCCACTTGCTGCAGGAACAAACCAGACGAGAGCACACAGTGCTGCATTGGGAATACATCTTTTTTCTCTTGGTTCCAATATCCTGAGAGGACACGATAGAATCTGAGTGTGGCCTAATAATTCATCAGCACGAGGGACTGGGTTTTAGAGAGGAGCAGAGGGGTTTTTGACATGAAGAAGGCAATTCACGCTCCAGAATAGTTCAACTTGGCATGATTTAGGTAATTTCTTTGGTAAGTGCAAAGAGATTTGTTTACTTCACTGTACATCCATACAAGCTCAGAAGAAAAATCCCAGGGATGAGACTTGCTGAGCATCTGTGTGCAAAGCTCAAGCGAGTGCCAAACTGCTACTCTAGAGCCTCCCATACTGCAGTGACACCTCAAACTACCACTATTTAAGGAAATGTGAAAATAGAAAGCCCTGAGACCTACAAAGAGTTATTCAAACTGCAACAGAAAAAGAGTTTGGTGCTTTCAAGGTCCTTCCTGCTGTTTTGTTGTTTGTTTTTTTTTTTTTCCTTTATAAAATTCCCCATCCTTCTTGCAAGTACCACACAATCAGGAAGCTCAGTGGCCAGCAGTCGTACTATATGTTCTCATTTTCATGCTCCCACATAATATTTAGAATTCTAAGCAAGCTCTCTGGTTTGCATAAAGTATGGCTGATGTAGTTATTATTGTAAGCCGGTGTGGGCTTAGGTATGTAATACACACAGAGTACTTAAGCTCGCACTGAAATCTCAATCACTTTGAAATTACGAAGAACTACCATGGATGATTTATTTCTCCTATCTTCCCTCCTTTATAGAAACAATGCCTGTTGGTCTTCTTCATTTAAAAGTCTGAGACAAGCCAAACCCAAGGTGTTGTGTTTTAATACAGTTATTCACCTGTAAAGGCACTATTAGTTCATAGCAATGAAAGACCCATTGGTCTGCTCGCTTGAGAGGATTTCAATTGCATTCAAACCACGTAGTTATGAATCTCCAGGCTGTGGCTGATGAAGGGCTATGAGCCACAGGGCAGGGAGTCCAAAAATCCCTGCAGCCAAGGAACAATTCTGCTCTGGGTTGGAGCAACAGGAGCGAGGGCATGAACCACAGGCAGGGATTTTTGCCTGATGACTCCACCACTGAACACACAGCCCCAGCTGGTCCCCAAAACCACCCACAGAAGAAATTAATCTTAAAATCGGGTGGATTTGGGGGTGGGGAGATGAGAAGTCAGAAGAAGAACGTGACAGGCTGTGAAGCTGCAGTAGAAGGGTGGGTGCAGCAGACACGATGATAAGCTGAGGGTTCAGAGGTCCCTGGGCAACCGAGTCATGATGGCCTGGGGTCAGGAGTAAATCACAGCAGAAGATTCCGAGTGAAGGGGGTAAAGAGACCTCATCTCAGTATAACCACTGGAGTGTGCTCCCCCACCTGCTGCAAGTGCTTGGCCTAAGAATTATATGCCAGTGATACAGTTGCTGCTCAGCCAGAGCAAACAAATTCCCTGAATTATTATTAATACAAGGAGTTGACGTTTTAATTATCTTCCCGATTTTTCTGAGGAGACAACAGAGGCACAGATATCCAAGAGAGATGCTAGACCTTGTATGCACCTAATTCCTGTAAGATTTTGTGTTTTCACTTGAAATACATTTTAATTCTCTCCATTCCCAGGGGTTCTTTTTTAAATCACTAGACAGACCTATTAAAATATGTTTTTTTTTAAAAAAAAACCCTTCACTCCCCAACTAACCTGAGTGTAATATAAAATGTATTTACGGGGTGAAAGCACTTGAATTGCTGCCTTGGGAGTCATGCCATACGCCCACAGTGCAAATACCTCAAAAAGAAAATTAGTCATCTGCTTCCAACTGTCAGGATTCAGTAAAAGACAAACTATTGTCTTGTAAACAGTCTGAAAAAATTCACGATTGAGCTTCTGTACATTTCAAAGAATTTCAGAAACCAAATGAATAATATCAGCCCTGTAACAACAATACCAAATAGGGAAAGAAAAAAAAAAGTGGAAGAAACGTTCTGATATTATCTTGGAGCAGCAGCAGACGCTCTGCTTTCACCCTCTGCCATCAGTTAAAAAAAAAACAACAACAAAACAAAACATTTTAAAAATGAGTTAGTGAATTGGTGCTGTGTTTCTTTGGCCTTTTTTTGTGTGTGTGTATTAAGACATAGTTATACCCAGCATGACAACTAGGGTCTTCCCCGCTGCTCTGATGACAGTCAGAGGCTGCCCGACCATTCTCATCGATCAGTGGTTATTCCTCAGCATTGATGAGATCCCCTCTCAGTCTGCTCTTCTTCAGGCTGAACAGCCCCAGCCTTTCCTCAGCAGAGAGGTGTTCCACTCCCTTGATCATCTTTGTAACCCTCTTTCCAGAAGCTCCTTGTCCTTCTTGAATTGGGGGGCCCAGANCTTGAATGGGGGGTCCCAGAACTGGACCCAGTGCTCCAGATGTGGCCTCATCAGGGCAGGGCAGAGGGGGAGGATGACCTCCCTCCGCCTGCTGGCCACACTCTTTTTAATGCAGCCCAGGAGACAATTGGTCATCTTGGCCACAAGGGCACGTTGCTGCCTCATGGGCAACTTGTTGTCCACCAGGGTTCCCGGGTCTCTCTCAATAGCACTGGTTTCCAGCAGGTCACCTACTCACCTGTACTGGTGTGTGGGGCTGGAAAGGATAACGAAGTGTCCAAGTACCCAGTGCCTCTGGAATGGTGAAATTCAGATCGGGGCACATAGCTGGTATTGCTCAGACCTGTGTGGTGAGCACTTCCCAGCTCCCAACATACCCCAGAAGCAAACTGAACTTTGCTGCAGCTGCTGGGTATGTTGATTGTTCCCAGAAAACCTGTGCTGATAACTTCAGACCAGTATGGGAAGGAAACACCATGAAGACAAATCACAACTACAAATCCACGTGACTTTTCTAAGCAGCTTCCAGGCAGATGGATCTGTTAGAGGTAGGAGACAGCTCCACAGCCCTTCTTGGGTCTCTGGAAAGGTCTACAGAGCAGTAACAAAAGAGTCAGCTTCTACTCGTAACACATCCAACCTGTTGCAAGCATAATTAAACAGAGCACGAGAAAACTTAGGACACATGGAAGCACCTCTTTCTTTAGGTGCTCTGAGTAGACCAAGGGCTTCCGCTGGTGGAGGGAACCCCTACTTTGTCACACAAAGGGGGACAAATCCCTTCAGATGCAAATAAGGAGCCAACGGTCCTGAAGACACACCAAGGATCCTCCCAGGGATGGTGCTGGGGACCCAGTCAGGGAAAGCCAACAAGCGCCAGGGTAGGAGGGGAAGAAGAATTCTTCAGGTGAAAGCCAAGGGGTTTAAAAAAGGGGTAAAAAAACCCAAACACCCTACACACCTCTGAAAAGCATGAAGCAACTCAGGGGTCGCATCCAGCTGCAGATATCAAACAAAAAAGCCTCAAGACAATTGCTCAAAGCACAACGTTGTTCTTGATTTGTATCAGGCTGTACCACTCGCATCTCTAAATGAAAGCTGCTAATTGCTTAGTTATGAACATAGTGGAAACACAGCAGCAGAGAACAATTTTTCTACTGGGTAAATCATTTTTCTCAACACCTTTATATTCGCTGAAGGATGACCCAAGAAGTTCTTAAGGGAACCAGGGGCAGATATTAATCTGAAACATGATTTTGCTGATAGAAATGTGTTCATATGAGGCTTTCCATCGAGGTAGAATGGCAAATCTTTCCCAGGTTAGACTAAGCCGATTTGGCTAAGCAGGATTTATTGTAACCTGCAAAACCTCTATGAGTGATTTCCCTGCAGTTTACAGAGCTCAAACTTGACTTAAGTTCATAAGGACAACTAAAACACACATGACATCCTGAAGTCATCTCATTCTGCCAAAAGGCAAATTATGGTAATAGCAAGTATGGATAATTGTCTCTTGAAGCACAGTTATTAGCAATATTAGCTCCGTAATACTTTACAGCAGGAAACAAAGGTTTCAGGAAGTTCACCACCAGATTATTTATTTTAAACCATTATTCTGTAAAGACAGATAATATTAGCCTGCTTAACTAGCTGTGCTATAAATAGTCTCAGCAGGATAAGGCCAGGCTTGGCAATATATTACCCATTTATACAAAGACTGAAGGAGAACCACAACCTACACTTCCTCAGCTATTCAGCAAGGCCAGAACTGTCACTTCAAAACCTTCCTAAGATCATTCATTTCACTACATTTTAACAAAAACATCAACAACAGATTCCTGAAGTCGGTCTATCCTCCTTGGTGGTGGTAATACATCAGAAATGTGGTGATAAACATCAATACATCTAAAGAGTGTACCCATCTGAGCATAAACACTCTGAAGCACAGCCACTTCTGGAAAATCATGCCATTAAGTAACTCAAGTAATGTGAAGTATTCCCTGCGTCCCAGCAGATGAGGGAAGACATCCAGATGTAACAGAGCCATCCTTCCAAAGCTCTTTGTAAGACTTTTTTTCCTTTGTTTTGAATAGATGTCCAGGATACTTGAATTAGTGCCCCTTCACTACTTACCTACCGAACAACAGAAAAAAAACCAGCTTCCCTCGCTAAGCTCAATGGGGTCTCTTCAGGTATATGAGGAAAAAAACCTACCCAAATGCAAAGAATGTTTTGATGTTACAGTTGGTGTTTTCAAGGGGGAAAAAAAAAGAAAAAAAAGCCTCAAGCAGGTGCACAAATTCTGCATTTCACAGGGATTTAGAGGGTGTAATTCCCTTCGGCTGCTCTGAAAATTGCAGCCTATTATTAGTTGCTGCCAGTCCATGTCAGCAAAACGGTTGCTCTTCATTATAATATTTTAATACTTGGAAGTGTTAATTGAGGTTACGTTCAGGTTGTGCCAAGAATGCTAAAAGAAATGCAACGAAATGAAAGCCTGCTGAAAAAATACGGAATTTAGATAGGGAGCGTATGTGAAAAACTGAGTGTGGAGGTGAGATACCCTTCCCAAGGTGACCCAGCTGGGTGGATGCACTGCACCATTGCAATGCACTCACCTTCATCCTTCCTTTCTCCAGGACCTGGACCATACAGTATCCCATAATAGCTAAGACTAATCCTACCCATACAAAAAGAGAAAATAGGGTATCAGAGAGAAGCTATTGGAGGAACAGCTTCTCGTTAAGAGTATATCAAAACCCATTAAATGCTCAAGTGGTATGAAACACAACAGTAAGATGAGTGACAGGGATGCTGATTAAATGGCCCAGTTTATGCATTCAGTTCCTTTCCTGCAGATGAGCATCCAGCCCATCAAACCAGGAATGACCAGAACCGTAGAATCATAGAATCATTTAGGTTGGAAGAGACCCTTGGGATCATCAAGTCCAACCATCAGCCCTACTCTACAAGTTCTCCCCTACACCAGATCCCTCAACACCACATCCAATCTACTCTGAAACACAGTCAGGGATGGGGACTCCACCACCTCCCTGGGCAGCTGATTCCATTGACTGACCACTCTTTCTGTGAAAAACTTTTTCCTCATGTCCAGCCTAACCCTACCCTGTTGCAGCTTGCAGCCATTCCCTCTTGTTCTAGTGACAGGATTAAAAAAAAAGTAAGAATAATAAATAAATAAAAAATTAAAAAAAAAAAAAAACACCCACACTTAAGTCCAAAGAATGCTTTTAGGATAATAAAACCCCCATATAAAGTAGCACAGGTTTTAGCCAATTAGCCAGAAAGCACTCTAAGTAGCCAAAAAGTTTCCTCCAGCATCCACAAGATCAGTATTTTTCCAAATATAAAGTAGAACATCCTTCTTACTATGATCCCTGAAGAAAAACTGGGGAGCTGCTGACTGGGAAGGGAAGGGACTTGACTTGATGTGGCCGTATTCATGGCAGGCAGAAGTAGGTGTCAAGACCAAACTTGTGTTAGAAGAGGAAGATGCCAAGTGCTGCCCTTGCATCTGAACACCAGCAGATTCCAAATGCTGCATCCTTTAGGAGACCTGAATTCAACAGTCCCTGCTGCAGCACAAATGTGCAGAACGCTGTCCAAGAGCCTGGGGGAGCACTTGAGGGACCACACCACGCCACACGAGGAGAGCCAGGATGAGACCAGGAGACTGAGATGACAACCAGCAGGGCAAAATCAATGACCTCTCCTTCAACAAGGGGAATTTTTGGTCACACCTCAGTACAAAAAAATGTAACTAGATCTCCATCTCAATTTTACTTTAAGGCTGATGGACTTTCTTCTTCCCATGGGTGATTAGCCATCCCAGGCACATCCAGACCCCAAAGTAGCAGAGTGGAGGTGCCCCCAGACTACCCACCAGACAGGTCAGAACAACCTCGAGGTGATCGAGATTGACCTTCTTGGTCAACCCAAGACCTCCTTCAATCCAAGAATGGAGGGGGGGGGGGGAAGGAGAGACTGAAGCAAGTTATAAGATGTAACACTTTTTATACTTAAACTGATTCCCAAAATTAAGACTGGTAAAATGAGCTGCAAGGTTTAGTGCTGAGAGTGTTTCTCCATGAAGTACACTGCCAATGGGAGTTGTAGCTCAGGGGAACTCCTGGCTCCCAGGCATCTTCCTTGGTCCAAAGCAAAATACCCCACTTTGGATCAAAAACAGACCAAAACCAACCTTCATTTCTCTCAAAAGAAAACAAATTTTCTGTAGGAGTCTTTGTCTTCTGTAAAACTTCACATTTTACAGGATTTACTCTTAAAACACCGACTAGTTTACCCATGAAGAAAAAAGGTTACTGGTCTCTAACCTGAGCTCTTCTACACTGGAATACCCTTAAAATTATTAAAGGGAGGGAAAAAGTAGCTTATCCAAAATGCTCCATCTCACAAGGAAAGCGTAATCACCCACAACTCCGCTCTCCTGAACCCAGACTGGGTTCACAAACTCTTTCTGGCATTTCACACTGATGGGAACCATAATTCCTCGTTAAGTCTGCTCTGCAAATCAACCTCATCCCCACAGATTTACATGGAAACATGACGCCAATGGTAAAGCTTGCTGGCACAAAGCAGATAATTCCATGCAAGTGTTTATATAGATAATTATGTGAACACAAGAAAGTGAAAGCCCAAAGCCCTGGGGTATCAACAACTGAATTCTTTCAGGAAGTTTAATTTATATAGAAATGATTGAATTGCTACTGTACTAACACTCAGGCAACACAGACCTGGCTAAAGAGCTGTCAAACCAAACACTGTGACACCATGTAACGTTCTTGGGGCCTAAAAAAGAACTTTAATAGGATGGTTCGGAGATGGAAACATTACTACATCTGTAGTTTGAAATGAAAATCACCTCTGAAAAGCTGAACATATCCAATATAAAAAAAAAAGGCTTTAAGAGTAGTTCATCAAAAATCACACACGACTAGAAAAAAAAACCACCAAAGGAAGTATCAGGGTGAATAGCACCCTTTGTGAATGACCACGCTGCTAAAACCAAGCAGTGCTGAACACATAAGCTGAGAAATCAGTATTTCAAACTCTCCTCCAAGCATCATATAATTTTCAAATACTTATATCAAAGGACCATTTTCATCAGCTTAACGAGTCTGCCTCATACCATCAACTAGGAAATATGGTCTTAAAGTATTAGAAAGGCTGGAATTACTGGGCGTTTAAAGATCATCATGCACTTTAGAAACTACTTTAAATAAAATACTACAACTCCATTTTGAGAAAGACAGTTCATTAACCTGAAGTGTAAATGACACCTTATTAAAAACAAAGACCTCAAAAGCAGTGCCAGCTCTGGAAGCAGGGCTAGGGGTCAGGACTGAACGGGCACATTAAAACCAAATCTATTACAGCTTTTGCTCAGTAAGCACCCAGCCCACCAGCATTGGGTGTGTTTATCACAACTGAAATATGGCTGTTTTCTTAAGGTAGGGGTGGTGCTGGTGGAAACTGGTTGGTAAGCAATCACAGCAACCTTTTCCCAGTCCTGCAGTGAAAGCAGTGGTTCTCAAACACCCTAATTAGGGGGAAATACAAAAATAAAGACTTGTCAAGATTCATTATGAACAGCTGACTTGGCCACCTTGTTTTTACAACTGCTGCCAGAAACCTCGCTCTTTTTAGAGCGAATCTCTCAGAGCAGCAGGCAAGTCCCTAAAATACACCCAACCGTTTTCCCAAGGAACTCCACAAATAAGATGTCACTGTCACTCTTTGTCACTGGGCTCATTTCATAAGAATCCAGGACAACGGGGACAAGGACTAGCAGGATAAGTGACTTGTATACTACAACTTGCTTTTGTAAAGACTGGACTTTGAAAAACTTATTAAAACCCCTTTCTATTACATTATTTCCTGAACTGCTGAGGAGAGGCAGGGCAGACCCCACACCACTGAGCAGGAACAGCAGGGACTGGTCGCTCATCGACGAGCCGGATAATGAACGGTGCCTTTGAACCGTGTCTTTTCCAACATAGAAGGATGAAAGAAAATGTCCCAGCTGGAAACTAAGGACCAAAAAAACTGCCCCTAAACCAGCAACTTGGCACCCAAGGCAGCGTGTGATTGTGCCTTCACCTATCGAGAGGCACAGACAACGGTGCCGTGCTCCTCTGAAGGCTGTTATTAACCACTCTTTATGTCCCCATAAATAAAGGCCTTCATCAACTGACCTGGAAACTTCAAACCTTGTGCCTTTATTAAGAGTTTTTAGTATTTGATCAATAGCTGGGAAAAACGTTTCACAAGTCCAGGTGTAATAGTGTGGTCACAATTTGAATATCAACTTCCAAAAGACTGTAAAAAGGGAAATGAAAACAGATACTACTTCACCCCTCTTAGAGAGCATAACCAATAAATATAATCAAATATAAACCAGCACGGGGTGTTTCCCCATAGAGAATAGCACATAATATAGAAAATTTGCTCTGTAGAAGTTTTCACACACCTGGCTTTGCTGTGGTATCAGAATTTAACAATCTAGGTAATCTGAGCATGTTCCTCTGAATAAAAAGGATTTTTGAGGCCGCTGACTTATTACGTGACATCAAGTTTCAAACCCACAGCATTCCAAGCTCTCTTCAAATAACAAAACACAACTAGAACAGCAAGAACTCTACCTGGCATTTTGCTTTCTAGAAGGGAAAAACCTCTTTTATAATAAAAAGACCCTGTATGAAGTGCTCTCTGTGCTACTGCTGCGCCTAGAGCACTTCGCCAGGACACCATCCCCAACGACTCATCAGAGGGGAAGTAGAACTGGCACCTGTGATGAGATCCCCCCACTAAAACCTCAGGGTCACACCAATACATTTCTTTTTGCTTAAAAGTATGTCCATGTAAAATACAGAAGTGATGTAACAAACTTTTACATCAATATTCAAACTTTTGAAATAGTAAGGAAAAGTGCCACAAGACCAGGTGATCTTTTTCAAAGAAAAGAGTATGTTCCCTAAGATAAATAAATCACAGATTGGCTTGAGTCAGAAGGGACCTTAAGGACCATCCAGTTCCAACCCCCTGCCCTGGGTAGGGACACTTCCCACCAGACCAGGCTGCTCAAAGCCCCATTCAGCCTGGCCTTGAACCCCTCCAGGGATGGGGTTTTTATTAGGGGCTTCCCTAAATATAACGTAGCATTTAAGAAATGCTGATTTTTACACCTCAGGGACAAGCACAGCTTATGTATCATTTCCCATTAATACTTTATATTATGTAGGTTTGATATTTTGTTGTATCATTTCCCATTAATACTTGATTAATATAGATCTGATATTTTGTCACTTAAAAAATAAATCAACTGTTTTGTGACTGGGATTTTTCATTATTGCTACTGTGTCAGGGAAGCAGAGCAAAGGGTTTCCTTTCCCCAGAGCGAGGGCAGGGGGGGTGCAGAGATGCTCCTGTCAAGAAAAGCCACCACTGAATTATTTGAGGTCAACGAGTTGAAGGGTGTGGGTAAGGCAGGTCCTGGGGGCTTCAGGGTAGACCCTGCCTTCAGAAGCGTCCCCTTAACTAATCCCAACCAGATCCATTTTGTGCATCTTCACAATTCCACTGATGAGGTATTGGCCCATAACTTTGCAGATACTGGTCTGCATTTAACACAAACTAAAACTAAGACTCTGTGAATTTACAATAAAAAGGAAGCACTAATACATGAGTACCTTTGTGCTGAGAGGTAGAAAACTCTGTCCTTTTTAATCTATTATTTTAATGAAATTTCTCTATACAAAAAAAGTACTGCCATACCTTAAAAAAACCCAACCTTTTAAAATCAACTGGAGGAAGTCTGAGGCAACACCCGGGTAAATTAAGAGCTGCTGCTGTAACAGACTTCAAACCAAAGTGTGACAAGGAATAGCTGCAGGCTACGTGCCTGCAGGAAATGTTATTTAAATGCCATTTTCTTCCTTTTAAGACACAAACATCCCTACAACAGGTCGTCATACCTCCTTGCTGAGGCACAGGATTTCTAAACAGATGCCATTTTTCAGTATGATGCTCTGTACACCTGCCAATAACTGGATAAAGCCTTGCTTATTTGAGAAAGCAGAAAAAATCCCAGCAAATCAAGAGTGTCGCGTCTGTGGAAACTGAGCACGTCCCTTTGCAGTGAGAGTTACAGACGCTTCATGCAAAGGGAGGTTCACATCACTTGGTGTCCTGGTTGTTTTATTTATTGGAAATAAATCTTCTGTTTCTCCTAGCAGTCATCAAAGAGTCATTATCCAAAATAACTTTAGGGAGATGGAGAGGGACTCTTTTGTCAGGAAGTGCAGTGACAGAACAAGGGGGAAGGACTTTAAATTAGAAGAGGGGAGATTTAGATGAGATACCAGGAAGAAATTCTTTGCTGTGAGGGTGGTGAGAGTCTGGCCCAGGCTGCCCAGAGAAGCTGTGGCTGCCCCATCCCTGGAGGGGTTCAAGGCCAGGCTGAATGGGGCTTGGAGCAACCTGGTCTGGTGGGAGGTGTCCCTGCCTAGAGCAGGGGGTTGGAACTCAATGATCTTCAAAGTCCCTTCCAACTCTAACCATTCCGTGATTCTATGATTGATTCTCATTCTCCAGTGAAGCTGCCTATGTTATTTTTGATCCTGATTTCCTAATGGCTAGGTTTTTGTAGCCAATATTAAAGGTGTAATTCTGAAGTACATATTTCTGTAAAAGCTTCACAGGAGGCAAAATCACGTTAAAACAACTTACTTTTTAATGGCCTTGTGTTCTTGTCTTTGTAGGCTCTCATATCGGACCGGTCAAGACACGGCTAATTGTGACACTTGCAGGAACAGTGCGTGTATTATCTATAGGTAGGTTAAAAATACTAATATTTCCACTTTTTGATTTATTGACTAATGATTTATTCACTAATGAAAATTCAATTGCTAGCCTTGATTTTTTCCAATATCACAGAGAAAGTTTAAAAACAGAGCATAGCTTTAACTTCACCAAATTAGTAAAGTTCGACAGACCCTTGTTTCTATGCTTAACACATTTAGATCAAAAGCAGATAATTATGGTCAGTATCACAGCTGTTGCTATTGGATGGACAGGGTTAGAAGGGGGATCTTCTTTTTCATATTGCTAGAGATATTTAGCATTTTCTGTCCAAGTCAACATACTTGAAATTTATGGTTAGAGTGGTAACTACTAGAGTGGGGAAGTAATTCTGTAGCATAGAGAACCTGATTGAGACAATCTAGAGAGTTCTATCAGTAAAATGACATCACTACCCAGGCTTTTACACACTTTTATGTTAGAGAAGCAGTTTTCAAACCTGCATGGCACAACACTCCTTTAGCAGAGCTGCTCTGGAAGTTCTGTACCATCAACACAGGTTTGCTCGGTACTGTCAAACACATCAAAGGTGACAAACTGCTCAAAGGTTCTGTTAAAATAGGTGGTTGGTACCTAGAATTGCTCCTCTAGAAGGAAGAGCCTGGGATTTGCTCACTAGAAACAGATCAGGTGCAAAAGGTAAAAGGGTATTATTTCTGATTTCTCCCAAGCTGAGCTTCCCCTCCTCAAGTTTATCAGCCAAGAGCCCCGTTTGGCACGTTCTGTGTTACAGTGGAGGGATAACAGACACAGGGAGGGGGCAGGACACAAAGCCATCCTGAGTCTGATGATGTGTTTTATACTGAAAACTTCATTGTCCTCCTCCATTTAGAGTCTTAAAAAAAACAACCAAATATTTTCATGCATTGCAGGTAAGAAGGAAACAAATGCATCCCAGTATTAGAGTAGTTCAGAAAATCCCAGAGGAAAAGGTACAAAGATTACTGTCAATTACAGTGAAGATGCCAACTAAAATGAAGGTACAAATGTTGGTTAGAGCTGAGAGCACAGGATTTCCCCCTTCAACCCTTAATTCCTTACTCAGACTCCAATTTGGACAGAAGATGTGGATCTATTTATACCGTATCTCCCAACTGCCTAGAAGTGAAGCAAAAAAAAGGATGGAAAAGTTCAACTCCATCTTTTCTACTTCCCACCAGGAACGGGACCAGTGCTGTTCTGTGCAGGGGAAGGAACTAATTCCTTTACCCTTCCTCAATGTCTAAAAGCTTTTGTGTCTCAGAGCTCACCTCTGCCTGGGAAGGTACAACACAGCCCATTTTTATCAGGGAAACTCGTTTTGTGTCCTTAGCAGAAAAAAAACCCCAATGAGAAAATTTTTTAAAATCTTGACTTCTAGTTAGCAGTTATAAAGCTAAGGAACCTTCCAGTTTCTACCTCTTACACTCACTGCAAGTAAAATGAGTCCAGAAACACAGATTTTAAGCGTTTCCCTGCTGACAGAGGAACAGCGTAGCGGGCAGGTCTGGCTCTTCTGAATTTCCCACCAGAACAGCCAGTTGGGTATAAGCTCTCCATGCTGGGCAACCACCTAAAACACTGCTTCCAGGGGAATTTTTACCAAAGATCAGCTTGGGTTTTTGACAGATGAGGGGAAAACGTGCTGCAGGCAAGAAGTCCAAAACCAGAAGATGCTGCAAAAGAGGGGATCTACGAGAAGACTGAATTACTAAGACAAGATAAGTAGCCAGAAGGGATAAAAGAGAAATTCCCTGACAGAACTACCACTAAGATGAACTGCCTTGTAGGAGCTTCTGCTCCTCTGCAGTTTTGAACAGAGCAATATTTTAAAAAAATAAATAAATAAATATCAGAGCTGTTTCAAACCTTTGAAACTGCAATGAAACAGCATCTCGGTCAGAGGAAGGACTAAGTTGTCCCACTGGCTCCCCAACTGTATCCTGACTGTTCCTACATTCCAGCAATCCAATTCTTCCCCCTCAAGATGACTTTTTAGAATATTAATATGATCTAACACAAAAGCTAGAGACAATGTGCAAGGCAAAAAAAAATTAAACCAAAAACAAAACAAAACAAAAAAACCCCAAAACTACTCTTAGGCTTTAAGTGGATTTTGCTCCTTTTTAGTACCAAAAGTGCTGATTCTGTTAATAAATATTCTAAGAATAGGGTTTGGGGAATACAGTAGCTTTGCATATTAAATATATATTTTTGGCTGAGGTTTCAAATCTAGTTTCATATTATTTTGTCTTTATATAGAAAAGAATACATACTTCTTAGTATTAAAGAGAAAAGGAAAACCAATTCTGGTCTTTTAAGTAAATAAGAAACTGATCAAATCTTGAATGGTATTAAAAAGACAATGTACCAAAACCTTAAACTGCTCTAGAAATCAGTAGGAAAATAAACACATCTTGATTCCTAATTTTCCTCAAAAATCCACTAATTTCTGCTACAAGAAATATAGCAGGGATCTTGACAGAGATTCCAGGCACAGGCATCACAGATGCCTTCTTCCATCACAGGAGAGACTGCCCATACAGCAGCACACACCAGTTCCCCGCTCCCACTCCCAATTAAATATCCATTTAGCCTCTATTCTAACGAAGGGGAAAGGCTTGAGTCATCACCCCAAAGGTGTCACCAGAATTCTGTAAGGACAGGATCAGTCGTGCTGCGTCTGACAGAGCTCTGGGCTCAAACACATCAGAAACCACTTGTCTTGGGCAGCAGCATCACTACAGGTTTTAAAGCTTGAATGTAAAGTCCTGACCCCAGAGCAATAACCTAAAACAGTCAGTAAAAAGTATTCTCCATCCTAACTTTATAGGAATTTCCAGACATTATTTAAAATGTCAAGCAAGAAATATGATTCAGTGGTAAAAAAAAACAAGAATTAATCAAATGTTATTCTACTCCTTAGCATCGGTATCTCCTAAACTGAGGTTAAAAAACAGTTTCAAAAGCATCTGCCACAAACTAAAAGACAAATTTTCAAACAAAAGAAAACCTTTTACACCTGTCTCTTCCAGACTAATATAGATTCCCTGTTGAAAATGTTAAGGCTGGAAGATCAGTTTTATTAGGGTGTATGGTCCGGACCAAGTCAACTGAAATACCAAATCTAGCAAAATCTTCCTATTAGGAGGAAATTGCATTGATATGCAGAAATTGTAATTCTGTAACACCCAAAACTCACGTGGACTAAACCTTCCCAGCCTCTTTTATTCTGTGATTATCTTCTAGTGGAGCTGCCCTTTCCACTCCTGTTTAAATTACCATCCCATGTGAATTTTAATCCTTGAACAGAAATCTAAAGGAGAAAATGACTCTTCTGTTTAATATTTCGTGCATTATTCTAAGGCCTTTATCGTGAATTATTTCTGTGAAGAAGCATCTTGAAGAATTCCTGCCAGGCTTCCCTTCAGGCACAAAGGTCAGAAGTACTGAAGAGCTTTTACAAGGCTACTTTACCTTCTGGAAGTCAACTTTTTACTAACTCAAATCACCACCCAATGTCTGCATAGGGGGAACAAACAACTCGAGTAGACTCTTGTACTTCTTGGCAGGAAAAATTACTCAAAGCTCCATCAACCATTAATTTTGGGTACTTTTCACTCCTTTGAAATGTTGAATTATGCTGGTTTTCAGTGTTCCCTTTGGTGTTGAAGTTACTCCAAGGCGCACTCCAGCTATTCGACAGAAAATACGTTATTACAATCTGTGAAATGCAACTGAATACCAGCAGCAAATGAAAGAGATTAAAATCACATGGGCTCGTTAGCACCGAGCCCACGGGGAAGCAGGTCACTTGTGAAGGTTAGATGCACTGATTATTTTTAAAATTATTAAATTATTTGTTATGAAAATTTTAAAAAATTTTAAACTTTGGCGATACAAAACGTGAAGGAGACAAGTAGGCACAAATTCCTAAGATTCCATCAGTTAACTAAACCATGAGACCAGCAATTTGCACCAGCTTTTTATTTCCTACCCACATTAATTAACTTACATCCCTTCTCATCTTATCTCTAGCCTCTAAGATGCTTAGGAGAGAAAAAAGGGTCTTAATGATTTGCTACCGCTGACAACATGCTGGATCCTCCCTGGTTCTGATTTTCAGGTTGAAACAGGAAATTTAACAGACATTGCTCAAAAGTGCATTAAGCTAATTTTCGAGTGATTAGCGCTTATCTGGCTCCCCTTCTTCCAGGATGTGGCAGGCACTAATGCTGTGTCATCCAATTAATGTGACCCAGAAGGAGACACTGTGATACTCCTTAATTCCTGCTTCACCCAGCCTACTGCAGTGCAAAGAGTTAAGCCGGTCTACAAATGCCTGCAGGATTTGGGCTTTAACATTACAAACGAGGTTATAAAAAGGTAAACAGAAGGGGATAAAGCCCTCAGCAGCCCAGTCCTCAACCTGAGTTATTCTGATTCAGTGGTCTTACAAGTAACCAACACACCCAGTCATTAGCACCTAACAGTCTTAAAGCGATTCATGCCAATAACGTGTGACCCTGTTAAAAAAGAAGAAAATCCATCCATATTTTTAAGCTTGTTGTTAAATGCCCTCCCACAGTCCATATGCTTAAAACCAAATGGTTATGACTCCTCAAACTCTGTTTTCAATCCCTTGTACAGCCACAAAATTAGAAAAAGTTCACTCTACTGCCAGCACGCAAAAAATAAACTCATTAACGTATATTCTCAAAATCATTTTTAAAAAAGCCATGAAGCCAAAACCAGCAAATCCGCCAGAGCAATCCCTAACCCATGGCCTGAGGATTTAGAAGATGGGATTAACCAGCCAGAAGCAGTCTGATAAAGTCAACCCACCTTCTGTGCACGCTTTGAGTGAGGTGTCCAGATTGTCCCCTTCCGCTCTACATCACCCCTTCATCACACAACGGGCCCTACGTACATCATTATGACGCCTCTTGAAAGCACTGATTTCACTTGCACACATTCCACAGCATGTGAACACAGAAATACTGAGCCACACACACCTCAAAGCACCTCTGAGATGTCCTCAGGGCCTCCAAGAACGGCTGGAGGCACAAAGGAACCTTGGGTTGGTCAGTGCTACTGCCCCCTGAGCACTCAATTAGAAGTTGGGCAGTTCTTTACTCCTCTCCCCATGGCTTCAGGCACCAAACATCTTCACTGATGAGAGCTATTCAATAGGTTTTGTTTCTCTTTCTTTCTCAAATATGATTCAAGAGGACAGTTTTGTTCCAAGTTTGTCCTGGGGAACTCGTTATTACCGCGTTCACTCATTGTCACTCATTGTTTTCCCGAACACAATAACTCCATTTCACAAACACAAACAAGCAAAGGCTGGGGGGGCCACAAAGCCCAGAGCAAAACAAACAGAGAAACCCCACAGAGGTTCCCACTGACTTCAATCCCAAAATTAACAGTTGTGTACAAAAAACAACTTTCAAGGAAGTATTTAACTGCCCAACGGCACCCTCTACCTTTCTGGAACAATCTGCCCCATCGGCTATAAACCCAACTTCCCCTGGCTCCTCCCAGGGACAAAGCCACATCCTGATTCCCATCTGTGCTCTGCAATAAATCACAGCAGGATCTGGGAAAACGGGAAAGGAAGGAAGAAAAAAAAAATTATTAAAAATAAAATCATCTCATTTTGGGTTCCCTTCGCACAGGTCTCAGTCCCCAGCGGGAAGCAAGGCGGCAGGAAAAGCAGGATCAGGGCCCTCGGCTCCGGGGCTCAGTCAGGGACAAGGAACTCGGAGCTGCAATTGCAGAGAAGTTTTGGAGCAGTCCTGGACTGGGCCCCTCTCTCTGCCAGGGAATTGCAGCAGTTTTAATTACAAAGTTCTCAAGGGTCTGTCATTTGATTTTATCTGGCCAGATTGTCACAGGAGTGACATCTCTGCAAGCGCTGCTACGTGGGCAGCTGCCCTAAAACATAAAGTTTCTGCTCCAAGTCTTGCGAGTACACAGTTGCTTTGGGGAGAAAACACAGCAAACCAGAATATTTATCGCAGACAAAAATGTAGTGGTTAAATGCTTTTGTAAAAGCAGCCTATCTGTTTGCCCTGGAGTTTCACACCCAGGGAAAATTTGAGATAGACCTTGAACATGGAGAAACTCCAACCCAATGATCCAAATTTCACGATACTGTAGGTAAATGAACCTTTAGTACAGCCTAATTAGCCACATTAGGCAAATGGCTGTGATAGCAGCAGTATATAATAGAGATACGTCTCCTGTTTTTGCAGGGCTTAGTCACAACTGTCAGCCTATTGAAAAATACTATTATTTAATTTAAGGAAAAACACTTCTGAAGCCAATAATTATAATCCCCATCGTGTGTAACGCCAGAAGAATACATCGATCGTCCTCACTAATTAACTCCATGGAGTTATCACAGGGAGGCTTAAAGAGACAAACCCAGAGAAGGTTTGAACACAAAAAGTGCCCCGTGCCATAGAGAATATTGCAAGAAAAGGTCACGTTGAGAGGGAAGCCTACAGATCCTCAGGATATGAAAACAGCACTAAGCAAAACCGAACAGGGAGAGGTGACGGTTCCCGACCGCAGGAATCGGCAAGGGGAAGGCAGAGCCTGCAGAGAGTACCTGCTGCTACAACAAAAACAGAGGGAAACAGTACAAATACGAAATGCTCACTGAATTTCATAGCATTCATGTGTGTGACACAGACCACAAATGAAGTCAGCTAGAGAGAATTTAGAAAGAGAGGTGAAAAACAAACGGATACTCACTAAAACCTGAGGTTTTCAAGCAAACAACTCACTGCCTGAAAGGAGCAGCCACATTGTACCAAAACCTATGGAGCCAGAAAAACTGATCTTGATAAACAACAATCAATTATCCTGCAAAATTTACAGCTATAAAGGCTGAAATTCTATGAATGTTTTCATTCATCCTCTTCAGAAGTAAAATGTTTCACCTTGATGTCAACGCCAGCCTGAACTGCGCCGCAAACGCTTTGAGGCTGCAGAAAATGATAAGAACATGGGTTTTGTCATACAGAGTAGGACCCAGACAGCTTTTCTCTTGGGGCCTATCTGTAATAGAAATTGATTATGGAAAAAAAAAAGTTACTTTCTTCAGCAAGGTTTGGGTGGGGTTTGTTTTAAAGCAGTTTCACATCAATTTCAAGCAGCTTTGGAGAGAGTTCCCCTGCAAGAACGGCACCCGGAAAGAAGCACAAATGAAGCCTGCCAATGCCAGAGCTGAAATGCCTTTTCCACCAAAAAAAAATTATACCAAGAAACAAGACTATAAGATATGCCAACTTCTGCACAGATTTAGGTACCACTGTAAACTGGGATTTAGAGAGCTCCTACAGAACCATTGATTTCATGACGTGATTCCCCTCCCTGTTTGTTACCAAAAGCGTTTATCTGGTGGGGCCTTCACAATCAGCCAATACCCCAAATTTACCCCAAAATTCATGCTGGGGTTACCTAACCAACTGCTTTTTGCCAGTTAAAAGGCAAACAAGAACACGTTATCAAGTCAAAGAGGGTGTTGTTATTTCATTAACAAGGCCAGTCATTAGATGAATCGGGCGGTTTGTAGTGTGGTGCTGCGGGAACGGGTTACCCAACGCAGCCCTCTCCTGCAAATGCTACACTCATAGGTTCAGTTCCAGCACAGAGCTCAAATTGTAAAAATTACCTTTTCTGATTTAGAATGTTTGGGGTTTTTTTACTGCTTCATATGTGGAGGTGGGGAAAGGATTTTGAATATTTGAACTCTTACCTAATGTATTTCTCTCCTCCACAATCAGAAAGTTTATCCGAATGACTTTTGCTCAGGATGCATTTAACTGTTAAAGCAGGCACTGCCAGAGGAAAAAAAAAACAACCAAACCCCAAACCAGGCACCGCCAGATGCAAAGAAAGACCTTGCACCTTTCCAGCACCCCTGGCTAGGGCACCACTGGGAGTCCTCATAGGCAGAACCTTCAGCTCTTCAAAAACCCAAAGCACAAAACCACCCCAAACTTCTCTCATCACCTTTGATTCCCTCTTCTCCACCCCAAGAGGGAAAGAAAATCTTCTGTAATCCTCAAGCTAAGCAGGAAGGAGAAGTCTGCACAATCCCACTCCTATTTCTGTTTTGCAGTGTGTCCTTTCTTGACCTCCCCCTGCCCCTTCGCTTTTGGTGCAAGAAATGTGGAAATCAGATTTAAACATGTATTTTGTATTTGAATTTCACTCATATATTGGTGTCAGGTATTGGCTTAATCAAAATCTTTCTATAATCCTAATGAGTAACTAATGGCTTTTTTTCTTCCCATTTTAGTGTGGAATTGGATTTTAAACAGCAAGAAGATAAACTACAGCCAGTTTTGAGAAAACTTCATCCTATCGAGGAAACTCAGGTTGCACCTTTGCCTTATTCTCAGGAGAGCTACTCCTCCACTCCCAAGCAAAAATCCAAAACTGAATCAAAAAAGCACGGAAGATGGAAACTCTGGTTCCTTTAACCCAAGTCCATTTCATGTGGAGTTCAAGGCCTTCTTTGAAATAAATACTTGGAGTTCTATCAATCATCTAGGACGGGATCCTGGTAGACTGGTCAGTGTTACCGGCAGCATTCAGTTCTCACCGTATGTACCAAAAAGGCCTTTGTACCCATAAACTCATGTCCAGAAGCGAGGGGTTGGGTAACACCTGACTTCTCTTTGTGGTCACCAATGTGGGATGTAAAACCTGAATTGAAATTTGTACGAAGTTGGAAAGTAAAACTCTTTTTCCCCTCCTGCCCTTAGATCTGAAAGCGTCCCCTTCTAACCCGTTCAATGGCAGGCTGTCATCCTCTACACAGCTAAATATCAGTTGTTTTAAAGCCTTTTGGGGGTTTGGTTTATTGTCTCTTACCAACGAGGGGAAAAAACCAAAAGCAAGCGAGCCTTATGTTTGCAAAGGTCTTCAGTTTTACAGGTCCATGTTGAGCGGGGAGTGCAGTTTTCAGCACACAGATCCTGGACAAAGCACAATTTTTCATGTGGTCCAAGACCAAGAGTAATCTCTAAGATGTGACTATATCTGTATATTTGCCTTCACGCGATGTAGACTTCACCCAAGCTATCACATTTCAACAGCGCACCCTCACGTCTAATTAAGCCATGGCCTCATCACCAGGGGAACGAGCTCCCTGCTCAGCTCCGAGGGGTGAGCGGTGAGAAACACCCCCTTCACCCCCCCCCCAAAGTCAGGACAAACCTTTAACCCCACTCCAAGGGTCAAGGCTACGGGACAACCATCTGTCCTAGAGCTCACTTTTCATCTTTTGGTACCCAAAAGTTCTTAAACGGCACATTCTGGCACAGAAGGGAAAAAAAACCCAACCACCACCAAATAATGCCCAACCTCCCAACCAGAACAATCCAAAGCTCTAGGGATTTGTTGGCATTTGCCACAGTTCAGTATCTTTTTGTACCACAGCTTTTGGGAAACCTCTGCACGACTGCAGAAGGCACCAGAAAATTTGTAGTGCGCGTTATGCGCTCAAAGCCGTTCAGAAGGAGCAGTAATTCTCAACGCTATCTATTTACTAAGCTTCTGGGACAGGTTGCCCAACACATTATAATTTCTGTCTCCATCTATTACTTGAACTTGCTGAGCAACACAGAGAAGTGAATTAACCCGCTGTGCCCCCACCCTTTCTTTTATTTTTTCCTTAAAAACATGACACTGAATTATAAACTCCAACTTTTCCCCTTTAAGTAGTCGCTGCTGGCATTAAATTTGCATCTGGAACAGCAGTTTGTGTGCAAAGATTCCCATGCTGGAAGTGGCCAGGGAGGGAGAAGTTCTGTGAGTTGGGCTTTTTAATTATTTTTTTAAAGAATCTAAGATCATTTAAGACAAACTGGTTTATGAAGAATTGCTTTTGACACTGCATCCCCTGCAGCATCAGTAGGATAGAAATCCTTCAGTCTTTAGGTGGAAGAAACGTGAGCATTAGCAGAAGAGTTTGCACGTGCTCAGGGTTTTCATTTACCCTGTTTCTCCTTAGTTCCTCATCAAACCCACTGCTGCAAGAAAACTTGAGGAAAAACAACTTTTTTTTTCCCTTTCTCCCCAAAGTAAAAAGCAAGAGAAGGGAGTTAAAACAGCAACAGAAAAGCAGAAGCTGTCTGAGGCCACGTAATTGCAGCATCGTTTCACGAAAACAAAGTCACCTTCACAGCAAACCTTCAAGAGGCCTCCGAGTTCTTGTGCACGAGCAAAGAGAATCCCAAAACACTTCTGTGAAAGCTGAAGGATTAGACAAGGGGATCCTGGGGTACCAGGGAGGAAGCCCAATTGTCTCATGTGGAAGGAAAAAAAGTGTGTGTCACATATTTTATACCATTTTTAACTGAAAAGTCTAAAACCGTTTACAAAACAGCCCTCCCTGCACGTTTGAGAAACCCAAGTATTTCCAAACAAGAATTATTATTTTTATCCTAAACACAGGAAGAGATATCAAACATGGGCGTGACAGGAAAAACACAACAGGATCCGGCCTAATTTAAAAATGGGGTTAATAATTAACAAACTCATCCATCAACACTCCTAATGTTGGGTGGGGAGGGGCTCTAGAAGAAATTAAATCAAGCACCTCTCAGTGGCAATCAATTCCAAATCCTTAGTCTAACCCAATCAGTCGCTTTTTTCCCCCATAAACCTGTTCTAGACGCTGGACTGACACAAACCTGAACTCTTTCTGGCTGCAGTTACCGCCTCCAACAGAGACCAGTCTTCTGTAATCATTTCAAAGGACAGAGGGGAATTCACTGGTGAAACACACAAGAGCTAAAAAGTGGAAGTTCTCACGGCGTGTTCTGTACATGTCCAGGCTATTTTCTTAAGAAGTTGCAAATTTTTAATTTTTTACATTTTTTTAAAACTGGGAAAGCTAACATACATATAGTCTTGCTTAAAACTACATACCGTGTTATACCGCGACCATACAATGTAATTTGTAATAAAATGTTTTTGCAAGTGTGTAAAATGCATCATATTGTATCACAGCTGAGTCTCTCGGGCTCAGGTTAGATCCACACCCAGAGAAAAAAAAAATCCTAACTCTTTAGAGCTTTTAGTTAACAGTGTCTGACACAGCTGCTCTCACCCTAACGTAGGAGATCCCATAAAAACGCAGGTCCGAGGTTCTAGCAGAGAAAAATGCACCTTTCCTTTCAGTGTGGCACATCCCGTAGCTTTGCTGGCTTCACTGACCACACCATGTGCTCCCATACACCCACTTGCTCGATGCACTCCTCCCATATCATGCTTTTACCAAAAAAAAAAAAATACTTTTTAGTCAATAAATACTGCAGTGATTTTATATTACCTGCTATTTTCCGAGTCCAAATAATTTCCATTGAGCAATTCTTGGTTTTAGAGCTATTAGGAAACACTATTGGTGTGAGTATCACTTGTTTTCTTACAGGAAAAAGTCACTGTAAAAGTAGTTTAAAAAAAAAAAAATCAGGATAAATTAAAAAGAAAAAAAAATGATGATTAAAACTGAAAAATCCTACCTTCAGTACAAAGTGTTTGCTTTTTCTTGATTGAGACGCAAACCCACCGCCTACGCCGTTAATTTCCCCTCCCTGCTTTAAAGGTTAATCACTTTTTCAACACCAGATAGGTTCATTTCTCAGGAAGGCTCTCAAACCAAGCACGCTGTTAGATTCCACCATCCCAGTACCATCCACACCACAGCCCACGGCGTGCGGTACCACCGGACTTTGCCGACTGGACCGGCACCGGAAGCGCAACCCTCACACCCAACACGATGCTCTTCTGGCTGACCCCGGAACGCACCGACCCAAGCTTGAGTCTTCCTTCAGCATCCATAAAACACAACCACGGGTTATTACATTACTTGGGGTGATGGAGATCCGCCACCAGCTGGTTTCAGTGAAGGGGGTTTGTTCCCCCGGAGAGCGGCAGGGCCCAGCCCAGGCTCCCTCGCTGCACCGGCCGTAGCGCAGCTCCCACCAAGAAAAGCTCAGATGGGACAAAATCGCGACCATCGTTCTTCATGAAATTAGTTTAAGATACAGAATTTCAACCACGTTGGACAGACAGGAGGGTACACAGTTCAACACAACCAACTATCATTTATATTATTTTTTTTTCACACCGTGGAAGTCTGGTGAAGAAAACGAAGCTTTCTCCCCAGCGTTTCGGAACCCTTCAACCCTAAACTTGACCGATTTTTAAGGCAGAGGAAGACAATTTACATCTAGCTTCAACTCCCAAACAACTTTTGTCCCAGAACTCCCTTGTGTGACCCTCACTAACTCCTGTTTCACTTTGATTTGCATTTTGCTGCCTTCCAAAAAGGCATCCCCCCCCTTGAAGACGCCAAGAGATGGAGAATCCACCACCACCTTTGACTGACGGTTTTACTGCAGCGCTCGCTTCCCATGTCTGCTCTACTCCCCCTTGTCACCAGCTCCTCCTCCTCCCTGCCATCTCCACCTTCCAGAGGTGGTTCTTCACTGTCACCCAGGGGCACCTCTAAATCTTCTTTCTATTAACCTCAGCTGGCTTTCACACCTCACGCCACAAATCACTTACTTTCTCTGCTTTCTGCAGCGTTTCTCTTCTGGTTCACCACTGTGCAATTACAGCGAGAAATTAAATTGTGAAGAAAGGGGACATCAAAAGAGAGAGCGTTAATGGACTCAGATCTATCTGGCTAATAAATAAACCCCTTTTTAAGAAAGAAATCAGCGTATTGAACCAAACTGAGTCAAATTAATGTAGAACAGAGGAACAGCTACTCAGACAGATGAGACACCTGGTCCCCTCTGACGGGTTTCCTCAATATCAGTTGCCAGATGAAGAACACAAGGTAAAGGCAAAGACACAGTGAGAATCCCAAAAGCACACGATCTATCCCCATTTCAGATCTCAACAGGCCTGCTTATTTTTCCATTATTTAGACCAATATTACTGATACAGTTGAAAAATTCCAATGACAGGTTTCAAAAATCACAGCACTGTCCCACCAAAGTGGGACACAAGAACTCATAGCCACTCCATCCCTCTTTCCTCTAGGAAAGGAAAAACATATTTCAAAACCAAAATAATTTTGGGACCTATTCTTCATCGACTCGAACACCAGTGTGCCTCCCCTGGGCTGTCTCAGCTGTAGTCACAGAAGCCACGTCAATGCCCGTAGAGTCAAGCGATTGCTAACGCAGTAACAAACACACAAGTCTCATTTCCACACCTTTCAGCCAGCTAATTACACATAATGCCTCGTTTTGGTTAATACAGACACCTAAAATCTGGCTCATCACCTGGACACCGGTGTTTTTTAAGGTTGATTTTCTTTTTTTTCCCTCCCCCTGTGTAAACCACAGAAAAATGACGCGGCAGCGTTTTACAGCTTAGTGAACACAAAGCCAGTTACAGAGGGGTCTGATTGCTTTGGGTCACCTGGGATCAAAATCCTATTACAGTTGGGTTCCAAAAGATGTGAGAGAGGTATTTAAGTTGACAACAAGAGACACTTACAATGAGCTCCGAATCACGTCCCATGGAAATGACTGTTCTGTTTACTGTCCTCAATAGCTTTTCCATGATTATCTGGACGTGCCGTTGTGTCGGCCCCTGAGGGAGAAGAATAAATTAGTGGTAACCAGACAGAGCAGACACCAATACAATCCAACTATTTCTCTTTGCCTTTAAATGCACAGTTAAAGAAAACATCGCTCGCTGATGATGATGATGATGAACAGCAGAAAAACCAGCCTCCCATTTCAACAAACACCACACAAAGTCTGTTTGACTTACAGGTGCTCCTGACAAATTTACATGTACTTTTACACTCATTTAAAATAAAAACAAGTCCCTAGAAATACACAAGAGCCCTATGAGACATTTCTTTACCCATTGACTTTATTATCCCAAGCCATTTCCCCAACATCAGAAGCCCACGGGCATTATTAAATCAGGGCAGGCCACTAATCTCAAACAGCTCAATTAAAACCAGAAAAGCAAAACTCTGGTTAAAGAACTTTCATTTCAGCCAATTGTTTCAAATTGGTATTTCTGTACTAAAAACGATCCGTTGCTCTTCTTGAAAGAGCTGAAAGTGAAATATTCAGTGCAAGTGGCTTTTAAGCACAAGCCCGTCACCTCGCACAGAACAATGCCTGCAGGAGGCTGAAGCTGAAAACACGTGACAAGGAGAGAGGCAGCAGTGAGCTTTGCTCCCATCTTTCACTTTATAAACTGGCTTCTTCACAGGTGTCATCGCTCTGAAGGAGAAAGACTTCAAAAGGGGGCCGTGAGGTGGAAAAGGGGCAACCATTCCACGGCCAACATCTGGAAATGCTTTCCCAGATCACTATCAAAACGAAGCAGCATCTTTATGTTGCTTCCTGACCATCAAACAAACATTCAAATGAGCCATTTTACTGTCTGGCCCTTGGATGCAGACAATAACCCACGGTTAGCCCTCGATTACGGAGCCACCATCGGGGCACATACACAGCTACCACCCCAGTGGAGACTCTTCCTGCTGCTGGAGGACGTGTCTTTGGGATAAACCGTACAGTTCTGGCACCAAGTGCATCTGCAGGGAAGAACCTCTCTCAGTCCCCCTGCTCCACACCATCCTTCAGCTCTCCAAAAGCCTGTGAGTTCCCTCCAGGATTCTCCTCCTCTCCATGTTCCCAGCGCTTGTGCCCATTTTCGGTTTTATTCCGCATCACTCCTCACTCGCAGTGTCTCCATCTTGTCCTCCTCCCCCTGCTCTGCCAGCAAATGGGTCTCAAATTTTTTCTGAACTGGCTCCAGCTGGGCTCAGCCCAAGGAGAGGGACGAGCTGCAGGTGTGTTGCTACCAGGGGGAGCAATGCAGCCAAGGAAGAGTGACAGGAGGCAGCCACACTGTCAAAACCAACTGTAGCTTTCATTTCCCAAGCAAGCCATTCTCTGAAACAGTCACACAGAACTACTTCTAGAAAGAAACAAAAATCAGAACAAGCCCAAAACCCAGTCAAATAAGATGCCTGATCTGATGTGAGCAGCTGACCCCTGAGGTCCTTTCCAACTGAATTAGTGTAGATTCTGCCCAGGATGAAGGTCCAGGCAGCAGCCTCAGCAGCCCAGGCTTCCCTAAGAGAGCATGGACTCACTGCAGCTCTGTGGCAAAGCACCAATACGGGCTTATATTTGTGTGAAGTCAGGAGAAGACAAGATAATGACAACAATAATAATAAATGAAAGCCTATTACACCAGCTCCACAAGTGCAGAGCAGCCCAGGGCACGGCACAGGTTCTCAGGCGTTCACGGCCTGAAGGGATACGACAACCACAGCAGTTACAATATTCAATTCATCCAGAAGCCACCACTTTCCAATTCGGGTTACTTCTCAGTGGGTGGAGAATTCCACCAGCTAACTTCTCAAGGCACTTCAAAAAGCTAAACAAGTTTGCTGTGTTGACAAAAGTGAACGTTCATATATTTTCATAGATATAAATACATATATATGTATGTGTGTGTGTGTGTGTGTGTGCATACACACCCCCCCTTCAGACTGGCCTGGCAGCCCACTATCAATACAACTCAAATGTGCATTTCCTAAAGTACTCATGGGAAAAAAACCCAAACCAAACCAAACCAAACCCAACACATAAAACCATGAACCAAAAAACCCCAGTGATTCCCCAGCTGGCAGAGGCCACACCCCACATTAAGAGAAAGGCTGAACTCCCTGAGAATCTCTCTTTGGTCACTATCTAGCTAATGTCTGGACATTTGTTACTGGGTGTGCCTTGAAATGTAAGAAAGGTCCTGAGATGTCACACAAGACATCCTGGTCACTGGTACCTGCGAAGAAGACTTAATAGAGAAGGGGGGATGGAGAAAGAATGAAAACAATCTAAGCCATCAGGATTTACCTGCTTGATTCATTCTATTAAAGGCATTTCTTTTAAGTGCTAATCATCACAGACTGTAGGATACTAACCACGTCTTTCTTGTAAAGCACTTCCAGGATGTTACTCAGCAACTGGCAACACGCCTCCAAATCTTCTTGCCTCTCCAAGTGATACTTGAGCTGATCCGTCATCGTCGGCAGCAGGATTTCCCTGCAGTCTGCACACAAAACACAAGGTTACACACGCAGCTTCAGGTGACCTCCCAGCGCTGCCCAAAGAGCCCATCTGCTGCCTGGGCTTGCACAAGATTAGAACAAACAAACAAAAAAAACGAAAAACAGGAAAAAAAGACAATTTCCACATTTCCATTTACCTGCTTTTCAGTGAAAACTGTAACATATCAAAAAAAAAAATTTAAGGAAAAAGTAAGTCATGGGGTTAAGGAGGCCAGGATGAGCACTGCCCTCCCAACCCATGCCACCACCAGCCCCAGTTCAGAGAAGCACTTGAGTGGTCTCGCTGTTAATTGGCTCTGCTTAGAAATATTGATTAATGGGACCCGCCCAGGGGCATCACACAGAATTACACGAAGCATCCCGCTCCCTCCACTGGCTGACTGTTGGAAACATGTGCTAAAGTTCCTTTACCATACTGGTTACCAGTGCAGCATGCCTGACTGGTACCAACATGGTTCACTGAGATGTTCAATCCTTTCAGATGAACTTCCAGCTGCACAGCACGGGCTTTTAGAATCATCTAGGTTGGAAGAGACCCTTGGGATGATCAAGTCCAACCATCAGCCCTACTCTACAAGTTCTCCCCTACACCAGATCCCTCAACACCACATCCAATCTACTCTGAAACACAGTCAGGGATGGGGACTCCACCATCTCGTGAGAAGAGACCAGCACCAACCTACATCTCTACAATGCCCTTTCAAGCAGTTGTAGAGAGTGATGAGGTCTCCCCTCAGCCTCCTCTTCCTCAAACTAAACAATCCCAACTCCCAACTGCTACAGCCAAAAAACAGCACTGCTGAAATACTCTGTGCTGGCATCGAGGTGGAGTCGCCCGGACAGGACTTGCGGGGAGAGAGGGAAGATGAGGAAAAGGGAGGTGGAGCTAAATAACGGAGCTCAAGGTTTTGGCTCAAGTCAAGGACATAAGGGAAATAAGGCAAAACTACCTACCGAAAACTAACCCTACCAGCAGGCAACACTGGGGTACTGACTTAACGAATAGGATTAACGTTTAACCTCTGAATTTCTTGTCCAGAGGGAGTGCAGGGACCCAGAGTTCACTCCTAACCCCAGACCATCCTCTTTCTCTTTTAGGAAAGCCGGCACAGAGCTCCCTGCGGCCCGTACTGTGGCATTAGCACCAACCAAACGCAGCTCGAGACCAGAACCACGCACACGCTTCACCCCAAAAAGCAGGAAAGAGTGAAGTTAAAACCCTTCAACCCCCACTACTCCCAGCTCCCAAATAAATCCACGCCCAAAGGAGGGAAACCGGTTATTCCTGTTCATCATTATTTACTCAAGAATAACTAACCATGATTAAATTACACAGCGCACATGCCATCAGCACAGTATTACAATGTATTTTGGGGGTGAGGGAAAGGAGAGTGGGAAGGGACGAGGAGGAATTAAGACCATGGGAAGAGCTTATTTACCAGGGTGCTCATTAGAATCATAGAATCATTTAGGTTGGAAGAGACCCCTGGGATCATCAAGTCCAACCATCAGCCCTACTCTACAAGTTCTCCCCTACACCAGATCCCTCAACACCACATCCAATCTACTCTTAAACACAGTCAGGGATGGGGACTCCACCACCTCCCTGGGCAGCCCATTCCACTGACTGACCACTCTTTCTGGGAAAAACTTTTTCCTCATGTCCAGCCTAACCCTACCCTGCTGCAGCTTGCAGCCATTCCCTCTCCTTCTATCGCTCATTGCCCGTGAGAAGAGACCAGCACCAACCTCTCTCCAATGCCCTTTCAAGCAGTTGTAGAGAGGGATGAGGTCTCCCCTCAGCCTCCTCTTCCTCAAACTAAACAATCCCAAATTAATGTGACCTAAAGCTATTTAGACAAAATCGAAGCCTCCAAACTGCCCTAATATGTACGACTGGCATAGTGTATTTAAAGTAATAGCTTGCTGAGTTTTAGATGCATAACCTTGGCTACAAAAAAAGCCCACAGCACCCCCTGAGTAGGAAAAACCCAATTCAATTCTGGGTGAAGATCCAGCCATTTACATACAGCAGGTTTGGCTGGTACTGACTCGATGTGCACTCCATGTGATCTCCATTCTACATTCACCTTAAACTTCTGAACTGCTCCAGCCTGTGATCACTCAATCCTCTCCCAAAAAACATTCATTCCCTTGCTCAGGTGCCCAGAATCTTCTTACAGGAATCACTAGATGGATGCAGGTCAGAGTTAATGACTCCTTTCCCACATAAATGTCAGGCTTGATCCGTGTGTCCCAGGGATGCTTTGAGTTCACAGCCTCGTGCCTCTGCATTGGTGAGCCCTCAGTCTGTCTCCTCACCTTTGGTTTTGACTGACTTGAGAAGGAAATCGCAAATTAAGGAAAAAAACACCCACAAAACCATCACACAAAACTCAATCACAACGGAGCACATTTCTTTCACCAAACGCAGTCAGGGGAGAGGGGGGAGAAAGAAACCCCAGTGCCCAGTCACCGGGCTCTCCAGTCTGCCCTTGTAAAGGCAGGAGGTGAATCCATCTTTAATAAATTATGAAGCTGCCTAATTAGGGGGTTGAAAATCTTTCATGTCCCCTTGAAGCCCCGCGAACATTGCAGCTACGTCCCCTTTGAGTGAGATGGTCTGGAGTAGGCTCGGAGAGCGTTCCAGTTGAATTTCTGAGGAAGGAAAAACTAATTGATTTGTCATTCGCCTTCGTTTGAGATTACCCAACCTATACAAAAGACTAAATTCCCTTGGGTGGACTTGACGAGGCTCCTCAGGTACCACCCTACAGGCTCTCTGCCTTCCTCAGCAACTGGTGAACATCTGCTGTTTGGTTTGTAGCTGCTGCGGGTTTTAGAACGTGGGAGGATAAAACAAAGCATCAAGGTGTGCAGGGACTTGATAAAAAGATTTAAGATCCTTCCCAGACTTCTAAAAGCAAACAAACAAACAAAATGCCTGTAAACCACCACCGATAAAAACCCCAAGCCCCAGAGAACCGTGCAAGCACCAACCCTGTGAAATCTTTCTAAAGATGACTCGGTCCTCAAATTAGCAATGGAATTTTTATGCCAAGTAAATATAACCCCATGGACAGTGGGATTAAGAGCACCCTCAGCCAGTTTGCTGGTGACACCAAGCTGGGTGATGGGGTCACCACGCTGGAGGGGAGGGATGGCATCCAGAGGGGCCTACACAGGTGGGACTGAACCTCATGAAGCTCAACCAAGCCAAGTTCAAGGTCCTGCACCTGGGTCACAGCAATCCCAAGCACAAATCCAGGCTGGGGAGAGAATGGATGGAGAACAGTCCTGAAGGGAAGGACTTAGGGGCGTTGGTGGATGAGAAGCTCAACATGAGCCAGCAATGTGCCCTGGCAGCCCAAAAAGCCCTCCACATCCTGGGCTGCATGCCCAGCAGCGTGGCCAGCGAGGCAAGGGGGGGGGCAATTCTGAACCTCTGCTCAGCTCTAGGAAGAACCCTTCCTCCCCCCAAGTGCTGCCTCCAGCTCCAGGGCCACCAACATGAGAACACCAACACAGAGCTGCTGGAGCGGGGCCCAAGGAGGCCACAGTGATGCTTTGAGGGCTGGAGCCCCTCTGCTGTGAGGACAGGCTGAGAGGATTGGGGGGGTTCAGACTGGAGAAGAGAAGGTTCCTAGGAGACCTTAGAGCCCCTTCCAGCCCCTCAGGCGGCTCCAGGAAAGCTGGGGAGGGACTCTTGATTGGGGAGGGGAGCCCTAGGACAAGGGGGAATTATTTTAAACTGAAAAAGGGGAGATTTAGATGAGATATTGGGAAGAAATTATTTATTCTGAGGGTGGTGAGACACTGGAACAAGCTGCCCAGAGAAGCTGTTGATACAATTCCAGCACTTTAAGATTTTCCAGGTGCCTCTGTTAAAATCTAAGAGCTAGAAGACAATATAATGCAAAGATGGAACCTACCAGCACACACATGCACGCAAATATATATATATTAATAAATGTAGTACTATGGTAACATGCTCTACGAGGAGATAAGATTCTACATGCGTACTTTCCCATAAACTATTTGAAAAAACACTGGTTTGATCAACTGTGTCTTGATTAGAAGTAGAAAAGAGGAAAGGTTAACCTCCATCAGCCTGTCACCGCCACCTCCCAGCCCTGATTAATGGGCCACCTTGATAAATCTATAGTCTATACCATTCGTCTCCTGCTCGGAAGCCAGCTCTGAAGACAGCTCATGAGTGTGATGCACAATGATTACAGACAACAGTAATTCCACATCTGTTCTCTACCGCACGAGTCCAGCCCACCGTGATTAATGTCACGGGAACGTGCAGCCAGAATAAAATATTCATCTTTATAAAAGGATGCTCAGGAGGCATTATCAACTTACGAGCACCCAAGCAAAGGCTTCAAGGGAAACTCTGACACAGGAACTGCGCCGAAGCTAAATACACGCCATAAATTTTTTGTCCATTTAAAACCACTTCGTCTGGAGGGACACTGAGAAACGGCATTTCTTGATTTTATGGTTCATTTAGTTAACGTGGCCAGAAAAAGTAAAACCTTCGCTTAGTAACTTGGCTTCCACCACGCAGCACGGAGACAAAGATTGTCATTTCAGTCCTAACTGATCAATAAGAACCCTTAATAAATGCCATGCGCTGCCTACCAACAGTTAATAGGGCAAGAATCTTCTAAGGGGGAAATCACTGCATTTCCTAACTGTTCAAGGCTCCAGCAGCCACACAGCTCACTTGGTAAGGAGCTGGAAGTCATTTGTCAACAAAGCAACAGAGAATATCAACAACTCTATGGGACAAAACAAAACGGATAAATCACTATTTACATAAACCCAAAAAAGGATAAGGCACTTCAGTTACAGAATCACAGAACAGTTTGGGTGGGAAGGGACCTTAAAGCCCTCCCAGTGCTACCCCCTGCCCTGGGCAGGGACACCTCCCACCACAGCAGGTTGCCCCAAGCCCCATCCAGCCTGGCCTTGAACCTCTCCAGGGATGGGGCAGCCACAGCTTCTCTGGGCAACCTGGGCCAGGCTCTCACCACCCTCACACCAAAGAAGTTCTTCCCCACATCTCAGCTCAATCTCCCCTTTTTTGCTTTAAACCCATTTAACCACCAACCATAAGTATTTACATATTTACAACTGAAAACACGCATCAGGTTATTATAAAATTGCTCCACACTAATCTGGACATACTTTTAGAGAAGGCTTTTACAAGACACAACAGTTTCAGGTGTTGATCTAAAGAAATGCTGCCTCTGCTTCGGGGTTTGAGGTGGGGGTTCTTTGGAGGGGAAAAGGACCTGAAAGGGGATTCAGGGCTGGGCTCATCCAGAAGTTTACCGCTTTACCCAGACAGAGAAGGGTTTGTGTGCAACATAACCCACCAGTGGGAATTACTGCCACAGGGGCAATAAGTGATATAAGCAATATTTAGACAGACATTTGTATATTTATTTACTTATAGTGTCATGGTTTTGTTTTTTTTTTTAATTAATTTAATTAATTACCAAAACCAGACTGACAGATGGCCCTTCCTTCCCCACAAACAAGGGAGAGGAAGAGGATAAAGAGATTTAAGAGTTTAGAATTAACTGCTTTAATGAAGTATTAATACTAAAACGAAAACAAAAACAAAAGGAAGAAAATAATGAAATAGATACAATATATATAAAGCCGTATGAAGCTCCCAGGATGAGGATCACATCACCAGCAGCATCAGGAAAAGTCCCAGCCTGGACTGGGTGACCGACAGGAGCTGGATTCCAGCTCTGGAGTCGGGAACGCTGGGATCAGGATCAAAGGCAGACAAACATACAGGGTCCTCCTTGGACATAGACCATGGAAGAAAGAGAGAATTGACCCTTTGATCCCTCAGCTTTTACACTGAGCACAATGCAGATGGGCTGGAATACCCCAGTTGGTCAATTTTGTGTCCCCTGTCCTGTCCCCTCCTCCCCACAGGTGTGATCCCTCACAGTTTTCCACTTCCCACCCTCCAAGGGGGCAAATCCCACCATTCCCTGCCCTTGGCTGTTCCAGCAATGAGCACAAGCCAGGGCCTCTCTGCACCAGGGGGTGATCAGGGCTGAGCACCCTGAGAGGAACAGTCTCTGACCAACCTGCTGTTCATTTCAGAGTTTAGTGAGTTAGAAAGAGGCCCAAGCTAAAAAGGTGAAACTGTAAAACAGAAAATTGGTTCTGTTTTACCTCAAACCCGGACAACATGGTCATATGGGGTTATTTATATAAAATTACATTTACACAGAGCCATGCAGAAAATCTTACATGCATACACCACACACAGGAACGTATCGATGCCCTTCTGCTGCCACTGAGCAAGATGTGTTGGTATTTGTCTAAACCAGTATGTTTAAGGCTACTGGGTCAAGCCTCAAAAAATCAAATGACTTGTGAATCAGGAGGTTTAACCGCTGACAATATGAGAGGCTTTACCACATCCAAAGAGTTCCATCCCAGTCAGTCCAGATGAACACTGGGGTGTTCAAAGCCCCCACAGAAGCACCAGGAAGAGGAGTTCTGCCCCGTAATTTTCCTCCCTACTGAAACCAGGGAATGGGACAGTGGGAAACGAACTCCACCAAAGCACAGAGCGCCAATCTCCCTCCTCACAATCATCCTTCATCCTGCCGGTACCTCTACCTGGGCAACTGCATACACAAAAACGAGATAAATCACCCCAAAAGAGTATGGGGGGGAGCATGGCAGTTGAAAAACTCCTACAGGGCAGGCTCTTAGCTCTTTGCTGTGATTTAGCCCTCGGGAAGACGTCAGGCACGGTGGGGACTCCTACAGCAACCGCGACCCTTCTCCCGTGCTCCAGAGGAAAATTCACGTTTATTTTGCCGGAGCCATAACACATCATTGGCACAAGCACAGAGGGGGAAAAAGGCAAAAAGAAGCCTTGAACTCAATGAACGTAGCCCCTGCAAAGGGGTGGAAGCAGCTGTCCTGGTGTTAGAGGTAATCAGCTGGAAAAGCTTTTCTTTCCTGCTGCTATTTGAATATTTGCTGTTTCAAGGACAGAAACCAGAAGTGTGAAGACCTTACAGAGCTCTAGTCTATACAGAGAGATGATTTCTACTTGTTGCTCTCCGTAAATAACTACAAGCTTGGAAAAAGTATGCTCCTGGAAGTCACCTTGCTATTATTTCCCTATCAAATACATATAGACACATGCACACACACCCTCTGCTTAACGTCGCTTTGAGTGACACGCTAAATACCCATCTTTCCTTTTCCCTTTGGTGTAAGGGCTCTGTTACGAGCTGCTGTTAAGACACAGGCACCAGAACATAAGGAGTGTATGTGGTTTTCCTGCCAGGGCTGAAGAAAGCTCACTAGAAGTAAGTGCACGTTCTGCGAAGGAGAGAAGATACCCTGCATTTCAGAAGGAGAGATATAAATGGCACAACACAACCAGAAAAGCAGCAAACAAATTTAAAAACTCAATTCCACATCCTTTTCTAAAAGCACACCAACCACGGCACCACAGCCTCACCCAAGGTCCCAAACTCTCAGATGTGGTGGAGACCATTGAACCACCCATCACTCAACATCCTTCTTCAAGCAAAAAAGCTTTAGAAAAGCATTTCACACCCCCACCCCTCTCTCACCCCCAAATCCTTCAAGCTTCACAAATTCATGTGTTTTGAATTTTAATTCCTCTGGAGGCAAAAATAAATCTTCCTTGACCTCTCAAAGCCCAGAATCAGGGCATTTTTCTGTAACAGAAATACACTGATGAAATGCTGTTTGATTTTCTGTACATTTTACAGCTTTCCATCAATTCCACAATCCCGTACCACATATTGCTCTTAGAAAAGAAAATCTCATTTCTGCAATATGATACAGGATTAGTTGGATGCTTACATGAAAGTACTGCCTATCAGTTAAAATATATTGAATAAATGAGGAGGAGGAGAGGCAGTGGAACTACCTTTCAGCAATAAGAACTCAAACCCACAGAGCAAAGCAAACTAAAAAACCCAAGTTTAACAAAGGCTGTGGCTCTGAGTTTAATTCATTTTCAAGGGAATTAGAGTGTTTATGAAAGTTTCCCAGCACAACTGGTTCTCCAGACACGAGGTAACGCTTGATCACACAAAATACCTACATAAATTTAGACGAGGTGGCAGCAAAGCATCCAGATGTGTGGGCTAATAGAGCCCGTGGGACGCGACACAGCCACCTCACTGCTGCACCGAGCCCTGGGAGTCCTCAGCGCCCGGCTCCATCCTCTTGGTGCCCAGCACCGGTCCAGAGCAGGGCGAAGGGAGCATCCCAGTGCTCAGACTGGGCAGTGTGAGCAGTGGATGTGCCTGGAATCCCTGTCACAGCTCAATCGAAGCACATTAGGATTTAAGACATTCTTAACAGCCGGCGACACGAACACCCCTGGTTAGGAGCCTCCTGATAAGATCCAAAAGCCATTAAGTACCGCTGTTCTGTCAACAACACCCAGACTGAGTTCAGATTAATGACCCTGCTATTAAAACCCATTCATTTGAATTTCTCAGTGGCTCTACAAGAGAATAACATCAGACTGTACCGCTCGCTGCAGCCCTCGCCGCTGAGGGGCAGGTTTGAAAAACAAACCACGCACAGTTTCTCCTCCCACCTTCAAAAATGAAGTTGGTTGAACAGAGGACACCAAAGATTAATACAGTAAATACATGATGTGCCCCTATAGCCTTCCTTAGGAGGGCTTCTTATAAGGAAAAACTGGCTGCTGATGGCCTGGATGAGCGTAGGATCTGCTGGATCCAGCACTGGCTGGAAGGACGATCCCAAAGGGTGGTGCTCAATGGAGTTCAATCCAGCTGGCGGCCGGTCACAAGGGGTTCCTCAGGGCTCAGTGCTGGGGCCTTTTCTTTTTAATATCTTCATTGATGATGTCAATAGGGACATAGAAAACACTGTCAGTGAGTTTGCAGATGACACTAAGTTGGGTGGGAATGTTGATCTGCTTGAGGGCAGGGATGCTCTACAGAGGGACTTGGATAGACTGGATAGATGGGCCAATGTTAATGGCATGGCCTTCAACGAGGCCAAGTGCCTGCACTTGGGCCACACCAACCACATGCATCGCTACAGGCTTGGGGCAGTGTGGCTGGAGCTGCCTGGCAGAAAAGGACCTGGGGGTGCTGG
>VZTM01016942.1:234479-309504 GCA_013400555.1 Jacana jacana
CGGGGGTGAATTCCAACCTGTCAAGCACCGTCCCGCAGCGGCGGGGGCAGTTTCCCCAGCACTCGCTGGACCCTTCTACAAGAGTGATAAAAACCAAACATGTCAAGAGGTTAGAAGTGAATTTCAGAGCATTCCCATTTTTCTTCATAGTCCGTTGAAACTGCCAGGCTTGATCATCTACCATCCCCACGTATGCTTAAAGGACTACTTACGCGCTCGGGAATCAAGCTCATAACTGTAATTATGCAAATAGTCCCATTATGTACACGCTTATGTGTTTTGATGGATGAGGACTCTAATGACCAGTTATAAACCGCAGCCATCGTTGTGTTTTTATTTGCTTATCATTCAACTGCATGTTGCCATAAATGTTTAGTAACGCACACTAAAAAAGAGCTGGCATTTTATATCTCGAATGCGAATTTCACACTGTGCTGGCACAATCATTACAATTAACACTTTAATGGCTTAAACTATCAGGTAAAACTATTTACAGCATCAATTTAGAGCTTGTAGGTACAACAATTATCAGGCGTTTAGGGCCTACTTCATGGACAAACCAATTAAAGTTTAAAACGTGAAGAAAATGGTGGGAGTGTTATTTCCCAGTTTCCGATCTCAGCCGAGTGGATGAAATGACAGACAGGATGATCAGACAAGCAGGCTCTGCAGCCCTGCCATTAAATCTGTATCTGGGTAATCCAAAGGCCTAGGAAAATAACTTTCTGTTGCCAGTAACTCTCGTGAAAGAGCGGCTCTCGCTGCAGATTCTACTCTGTTCAAAGCTGCAGCTGAAAGTAGATCTTCCGTCAGCAGCAGCACGAGTGCAACGCTGGTTACTCCCAGGATACTGGAACACAAAACTGAGGAATATTAAATTGTGCAAATAAAAAACCTGTTCTTGTCTTTTCATGTAACATCAAGGAAAAAAAACCCAAAAAACAAATAAGCCATCTGTTTTAGGGTTGGTGGGGTTTTTTTCCATGGAAAGAAATTAAGTTAGATTACTTTCCACTCTTGATCAGCGCTGGACAAAGGTTCAAATTCCTCATTTCTACAAGAAGTACACAGGAAACTCAATCAAAATCGCCATTTCACAGTTGCACAGTGCTGCCTACAACACCAGAAAATTCAAAACGGCGTTAGAGGAAACACAGCAACGAAGAACCTCAACTCCTTAAAATCATAGAATCATTTAGGTTGGAAGAGACCCCTGGGATCATCAAGTCCAACCATCAGCCCTACTCTACAAGTTCTCCCCTACACCAGAGCCCTCAACACCACATCCAATCTACTCTTAAACACAGTCAGGGATGGGGACTCCACCCCCTCCCTGGGCAGCTGATTCCACTGACTGACCACTCTCTCTGGGAAAAACTTTTTCCTCATGTCCAGCCTAACCCTACCCTGCTGCAGCTTGCAGCCATTCCCTCTCCTTCTATTGCTCATTGCCCGTGAGAAGAGACCAGCACCAATATCTCTACAATGCCCTTTCAAGCAGTTGTAGAGAGTGATGAGGTCTCCCCTCAGCCTCCTCTTCCTCAGACTAAACAATCCCAACTCCCTCAATCGATCCTCATAAGCCTTGTTCTCCAGGCCTCTCACCAGCTTCGTTACCCTCCTCTGCACTTGCTCCAGCACCTCGATATCTCTCTTGTGCTGAGGTGCCCAGAACTGGACACCAGACTCAAGGTGTGGCCTCACCAGTGCTGAGCACAGGGGGAAATTTTCAATCAAACAGGGTTTTGCAATAATTGCCAAGTGCTGACATCAGATACCTACCCAAAGCAGGGAATATTCTCACATATTCAGTCAATAATTATGAACAGTTTCACGCTGGGCTGCACTAAAAATTTTACTGCCCAAAGGGGCTTCTCTCTTTGTGGAAAACAAGTGAGAAATTATTACTCCTCTTATCAAGCTCCAAAATCACTCCTTTTCAGTCCTAGAAAGCAACAAATAAACCAGCAAAGGGGAAGAACACACACAGGAGAGCGAGCAGAGAGACGACAGCGCATCCTATGCGTAACAGATGTATCTTCCCTGTTACCAAGTTAAACTTCCTTGTTACACTCACTGTTCTATGGACTGTCGGGGTATTATTATGGGATGGGGCTATCTTCCCGGGATGTGATTCATGTGCGAGTCAAGGATGGGCACATCAACGAGCCCAGCTCAGCCACCTCCAAGCGCCTTCCACTATTATCTCTCATCCCTCACTTCTCCTCTCCCCACCACAAACCCCTATTCCTTTGTCCATCAAGAAGGTCGTGTCTATGTATAAAAGGTATTATAGCACAGGCCAAGTACATACACCTGCAAAGAACCAGTAACAGACACTTATTTCATGAACAAGCTGCCAATCCAGCTATGGAGCTGCTCAGCCGGTGAGTGCAGTGTTTCAAGGGTACCCTTCTAAACGATAAAAAAGGCAATTAAGTATGCCAAGGAATAAAACTCACTAAGTGAAAATAATAAGGTCCAGAAAAGTCAAAGCTTTGCCTTAAACAGAATAAATTAAGCAATAATTGATGGTCACAGTTCTCTGCACGGCCACCACACAGGACAAAGTTCCGAGGTTTTATCGTTCCCCAGAATAATTGCAAGTTATTCCTTAAATCATCACAACTACCCCTCTATCTAGAGCAGTCACCCTTTGCAACCTTTAAGATAAATTCATCAATGTGCTTCTAAAGACTTAACAGCCAGTTTTCTTTAACTTCTCCAGAAGTAAATTGCAGTAAATAACACTGGGACTTTTTTTTTTCCCTCCATGTTGAAGAAATGAATTCAGTGATGGCCCCCACCGAAAACACAGTTGTGGGGGCACGGGGTGGGATGGACACCATCAGACATGGACAGCAGGCCAGAATAAACACAGACCAAGGGCAATGGAGGTCTTATTTCTAAACTGTGGTCCCTCTCAACATCAAGGAAGGGTCTATCACAGAGCCCCTGCTGCCACGGCTCTGTTCTTTGCTTGATGGTTCACATCAATAACCCCGGTCACCGGTGAATGGACACAAAACAGCACAAAGAACAGCAAAGCAGTCTTAAAACAACAGAAGATTCTAACTTTTACCCCATTCTGTTTATACTGAACAAGGAATGTCCAAAAACAGTAACAAAAGCTTCCTTAAAAGGAAACTGCAATACTAACTTCAGGATGTCATTAGACTGAATAAAAGATATTTGCAAAGTATTAAACCCAACGTATTCTGAGTAATGTACTACAGGTTTTGTCTAGGATTGGAGCTCATCTCTTTGTACTACCTAAAAGCAAAACCACCCCATTTAAAAATGTCATTTTTTCAAGTCACTCCTTTCAAACAGCACGCCTCCTCTCAAAAGTAAGCATAAAATCTAGCATAAAATCTAGTATATTCTTAGGCATTTGGTTTTGTTTGATTAACCCATAAATTTGCTTTACCTGACTCAATTTGTACGTGGCCTTAATGTTCATTTTCATCTTTTGTGTCATTCAACACAAAGCAGCCACCTTCCACACATGTGTTATCCTGGATGAATTTGATTAGGTCCATCAGCCCAGGCAGCCAGCAGCTGGGTGAAACCATGCCCAGGCACAGCTGAACGCTGTCTCCAACAGCCCCCGTTTACAGCTGTCACTCCTTCCAAATTGCAGCTCAACCAGTGCCTCTGGCATGAAATTCCGTGTAAAACAGCACAAAGTGTGATCACCAATGAAGTGTTGTTGTGTCCTGCTAGAGATTGTCTCTGTTGCCAGTGGAACACCAGATTTTCCCATATGGGCTCTAAGAAACACAGAAACCTCCGTCCATGGTTGCATTTTGTCACTCAACAAATTATAAATGATGGTTTAAATAATTCCTGGGGAATAACCCATATGAGGAGCAGCTGAGGGGGCTGGTGTTCTTCAGCCCAGAGAAGATGAGGCTGAGGGGAGAGCTTCTCCCTCTCTACAGCTCCCTGAAAGGAGGGTGCAGCCAGGAGGGGTTGGTCTCTTCTCCCAACTCCCAGGCAATGGGACAAGAGGAAACGGCCTCAAGTTGCACCAGGGGAGGTTCAGAGTGGAGATGAGGAAAAATTTTGACACTAAAAAGGTTCTTAAGCCTTGGACTGGGCTGCCCAGGGCAGGGGTTGAGGCACCATCCCTGGAGGGATTTAAAAGAAGGGATGAGGGACATGGGTTAGTGATGGTTTTTATCAGTTAGGTTGATGGTTGGACCAGATGATCTTAAGGATTCCTTCCAATCTAGACAATTCTTTTGTGAAGATTTGTGAAGTGTTCAACCTGTTGGAAAAGCCCTGCAGACTAACACAGGCTTTTTGTGTTTTCTTCCCAGGTGCTGCAGCAGCTTGTAATGTATTTCCCATCTTCATTTAAATACCCTTCTGCCACTTTGGCAGAAACTGCTTCATATGAGAGCAGGGAAAAGTACCATTTGGATCCTGAGAAATAGGCACCGTGTGTTAAAAGTGACAAACCCCCCCCCACACACAAGAGGATTTGCATTAGTGCAATGTCATCATAGAATCATAGAATCATAGATTCATTCCGGTTGGAAGAGACCCTTGGGATCATCGAGTCCAACCATCAGCCCTACTCTACAAGTTCTCCCCTACCGTATCCCCCAACACCACATCTAATCTACTCTTAAACACAGTCAGGGATGGGGACTCCACCACTTCCCTGGGCAGCCAATTCCAGTGACTGACCACTCTGTAAAGAATTCTTTCCTAATGTCCAGCCTAACCCTACCCTGCTGCAGCTTGCAGCCATTCCCTCTTGTTCTATCACTAATTACTTGTGAGAAGAGACCAGCATGATACAGGAAGGCTCTCAGCTGGGTTGGGAAGGGGTGATCATCTTCCACCCCAGCTCTCTGTGGTCACATTATGGGATAATTTTATACACACACCTACTTTATCAAGATCATTTAAAGCCCAGAGAACCAACTGGGCTCCCCAACGATGTGGGTTTTATCAGCCATCCCGACCGGCAGAACAAAGTCACAGGGAGCAGCAAGCACGAGAGCAAGAACCCTGCTGAGAACCCTCAGAGGAACCCAGCCCCAACCAGACCATCCGTGGGAATTCCATGTGGCTGCTTCCACCGCCCTTGTTTCAAAGAGGCTCCAGAATAAATCACCAGGGAGCATTTGCATTTTTCATCTAAACTCGAAACGCTGTGCTAGGCTTCAGCTGAGCTCACGCTTCAACAGTAAAAGGTTAAAGGAAATAATTACCACGCACCCATTAGCAGAAAATAGGAATAAAAAAAAAAAAATCAGGAGAGCTCATTATACTTGTAACCATTAAAAATACCTATATACACGGGAAGTGCTGCACACCTTGTTTAATCAAGTAATTCTTAAAATCAAACTGGTACTTGACAAACAAAGTTGAATCTCCCCACATCTCCAACCAGTGCTGCAGCCTGCTGCCTTTCACGGTGGAAGATAAAACATGGTGTTAGTAAGAGGTGATCAAAGCATCGCTCAGCACAAACCCCTGTGTGAATCTCCCTCCCCCTTTTGGACAACTGCACACCCTAACAAGAACAACAAAAAACCAAAACAAAACAAGAAAGAAAGAAAAAAAAAAACCCAACACAAATCAAGAGTAAAAGGCAGGCTCCGAATTCCTGCCTCAGCGCCAGCCAACACTGACACACTAAAAAATACCCAAATAATTATATTTAGGTACCTAGCTATAAAAAACAACCTCTGCCATCTTTTAAAGGCTGTAATCTACACCACACCAGCCATCAGATTCCAAGCTATAGGACTGACTATTGCTGCCTTTATAGGCTAGGAACTAGACTACAGACAAGGAAAAATGTTTTTCATCTGTTTGTACATCTAACATTTTGATTGTGATACATTCGAGTCCACTGAGAACTATAAATGCAAGTAAAGCCCTGCTTGTGTTCCAAGAATATATGGATTTTTACCTATTTATTGTAGAAACGCACAAAGTGCTGTAACTCAAATTTAAAATAGATTTTTAAGTAAATTCTTCAATCGTTAGTATTTTGCAATACCAAAAGCTCACAAAAGGAAACAGATCTTTACAGTTTGAAAAAATATACAGCTTTTCCATGCATAGGCTAAGGCAGGCAATACAAATATACACCACAAGGACCTGGTGACCGGGTCTTCAGCCACAAAGTGACCATGAGTGACAGCAAGGCAGGGAGCGGCTGACGGGGGCCAGCACTGGGGGAGCCTTCAGAGCCCCCTCCTCTGTTGGGAGCAGGGAAGGACAGAGATTAAGCACAGAAATGCCTCTCCCTAACTCCAGGCCAGTTGCAGGCTTCTTGGAGACCCTTGTTAAAACCCCTTCAGGTCAGTGTCCTTCCCAGCCATGAGACTGGGAGTCAAAGTATCCTCCAGAACACAAAGAGGGGGTTTGGTGCAGCGGAGGGTTTTGCAGACAGACAGGGCTTTTGGCTCTTTGATTTGGTGTGGGGCTGTTTTTTTGCTTTCAAGTCTTAAAAAAGAATTTAAATCAGTGCAGTGGACAGTTAGGGCTTTTAACTGTTTCCTTAAAGGCCGAGATGGAAGTCAGGTTTGCAAAGAAAGCTGCATCTACAAATCCTCTCCTGCCCTCAGAAAATTTGAATTGTAATACTAAGAGAGTGACAAATTCAAAGTCTCTTTTTGTGCTCTACAACCTTGACTCCTCATATAATTCATGCAGGGCTTTTTTTTGAGGAAACTTTTCTTTTTTTTTAAGAATGAACCCAAAGCCTTGACAAATTTAAATTTAAAAAAAAAAGAATAGAAAGAAAAAAAAAAAAAAGGGAGAATTTAAATGCACAATATTAAGTAACCAAAGACCTGAGCTACAGTCAGAAACAGCTCATCAGCTTCCACAAGGACATAAATATTTGAATAGGTAAAGAGTAAGTCTGGCTCAGAACACAGGAGCGCAGTCAGTCAGTCAGTCATTCTCCCCCACAGGGTGTCAGCTCGAAGGCTGCTCTCTGCACAGACAGGCTGGGGGGGGGGGGGNAAGCCAGGCGGGGGGGGGGGGGGAAATAAAACCCACCAAAATTCAGTATAAGCAGCCCAAAGAGAAAAGTTGTGAACGTTTCAGACAAACTTTCCAGTGGCAGTGCTGCTTCACGTCGATAAACTATCAAGACAGATGACAGGTTTTGCAAGAAGAAATAGAAATATTCAAATGTGTGAATGAAGCATCTGTCTCTCTTAATGTGAAGCACCTTCATTTTCTGTGTAGGTCTTTTCAACCTCTTATCTCTCCAAACAGACTCATTTTGTATACACTTATTTCGTTTCCCCAATATATACTAAAAGCAGCTTAAAAAAAGCCTGAAAGTGTTACAGCTAGATCTGCTGATCTTAACTGTGCAACACAGCAGCTCAGCAACTTATCTGCTGATCTTCATCAGTTCCCTACAGAATGGCAACAGCCCAAGAAATGCTCACTCTGTGGCACTAATGGTTGGTATCACCCAGCACTCAGTCTCCAGTGGTGGCTCCATTTATGGTTTACGTGGTCCATTCCCCTCCAGGCTCCCCCAGCATCCTTTAGAGGCTGCATCTCCATCCATCCTTGCAGAACACCTGAGGACCCACAGTCTGTAAAGCTGTCTAATGTCCTTCTGGGCCTGCTGACACTACCTCTATAACCCCCTGTGATGGCATCTTCAGAAAGGAAATATTTTTCTTTAATTCTTTGAAACGAACCTCCTACATCCCACTTCTTGCAGCGTGGGATTCGGTGCAGATGCTTTTCACAGAGCACCCACCCAGCAGGAAGGTTCACCATTCCCAGCCCTGGCTCTCCATCCCCCTACAACTATTTCCCCAGGCAGAGAGACCAGAACAGCACCTGGAACACAAGATGAAGATGCACCAAGGGGATCTAACAGCAAAATGACAGCCCTGCCATGTTCTCGTTGTCCCTCTCACTGACACTCAACACCCCAGTGCTTCTTCACCTCCACATGGAACAGATAACTTTGTAGAGATCAGCTATGACTCCAAGTCAACTTCTCCAACTGCTTCAAGTAGACCATCCCCCACAGATGTTAATTTACTCTACCTGAGATGCCCACTATTCCACTCAGTTTTGTGAGGTCCTTCTGATGTTCCTCACCATCAGGGTACTTAACTCCCAGCTCCAGATCACTGACAAAAGATGCCAAGTGAAGCCCGTAAGGCCATGTCCCCTTTCAGTGGCTACTGACACCCACCACGGACTCCACCAGCTTTGTCAGGCTAGAGGCCCAGAAGCCATCCTCACTCCCTCTCAAAAAACCTCAAATCACATTTATCCACCTACTCAATAACTTCATTCTTTGCAACAGAACCAAAGTTTCTCGTAGCTGAAAGGTAGTGCTTCAGTGGGTATTTCAACATAATAAAAGCAAATCTCACAAGCTGTAAAAAGCCAATACTAACAATTATGCATTCTAAGAGCTAAGTAATTAGAGTCCAAAGGAGATGAAAGCGATGAATAATGAATGAAAGCTTGCCAAGGCTTCTGAAAGGCATCCACAAGCACCCTTCTCAGACAAGCCCACACCGGCTCGTCTGTCAATGCTTCATCTCCCAGCATTACTTCCCGCAGCCAAATACAGGCAGTAGATGTGCTCTACCCAAGTTCCCACAGACAGGAACATGAAACAAGACACAGGAGAAGAAAACCAAATCGATTTGGGGGGTGGGGGGTGTGTGGATGGTGTCTCCTTCGTTTTTTTTCAAGGTGTAAACTGTTGAAAACCAAAAAAAAAAGCTCATGTTCATCTGCCTTCCTGCAGCTGGCCTCACAGATGAGTCCTGGGTAAAAGAAATCTGACATTCAACCCTCATAATCTGAAAACATCCTATTTGTAACACAGCAGACAGCACACCGAGTCACCGGCTCAAACTTACCGATTTCCATTCAGGATAGATGCCTTGTCAACAGAATGAAAATACGGCTCTCTCAAAACATGTAATATCCCTATTTTCTTATCAGATAATACAGTCTCAGTCTCTCTGCTGAAAAATATTCCAACTCAGCAGCTTTATCCCCACTATCTCTTTCTGCTGTGTGCTCAGCATGGTATCAGTAGCCCACGACCTGTGTGTACTCAGCTACAAAGCACCAGTGTCTTTGATTTGGGTGTTTGCTGCTCTTTCCCAGCTCCCTTGGAGAGGAACCTCTTAGCCAGGCACAGCTTAGGGCCACTGCCTGTCTCTGCCTCCCAGCTGTCAGAGAACATTCTTCTAACACACAACCACTACACATCTGAGCAGAAGTCAAACTGTCCCTAAATTCCACCCCGATTCTTAGCCCCTCTCTGATCATCATCTTCCCACTGATTCAGCACGGCAAGGTCAATCAGAAGTTATAAAGGGACATAACTCTTATGTGGAATCACAGGGAGAACTTCAAGGTGTAGCTCATCAAACACGTGTTTATGATGGTCCCTACTTTTCCCACAGTGAAGACATTCACTAGGAGAACACGAGACTGTGACTGGCACAACAACCCCACACTCCTCTGGCTACAAAACCCCACCAGGCCTATAAATCAACACTTCTGCTCTGTGGTATCAACACCCATGTTTGTTTGAGGTCAGAGACCACAATCCCAATTCCACGAGCGAGCCAACGCTACCAAAAGTAGCTACTGTTCTAAAGAGACAAGAGAGAGAGGTGTGGGGTGGAATTTGCAGTCTTGCTCCTGATTTTCCTTTAAAAACATGTGCTGGAGCTTAAATGCTATAGTGAAGCTCCTGAACAGCCTAGGACATAAGTGCATAAAAATACTTAGATCTTAAAGATAACACCCTAAAAATACCTTCAGTTACACAAGTGAAATAAGCTAAACATCATTTAACCCCTAAGTTCCCTTTTAAAAATTGAAGTGAGGTATTTTCAGTGATTTAAATAAGCTTAACTTGTCCAGAGCCCATTCTTTATAGTCTATAGTCCTTAAGCCCTTCGTTAGAACCACACGTCAGGTAAAAACATGCTTTGGGGCACAAATGGAAGCACAGACTCCCTCGATGGCCTAACTGTGGTTGAGGATGCAACAGTAAAGCCAAGCTGGAGCCCCGTGAGGCACGTACCTTCACTATGACAGTCTGGTCAGAGACGCTGCTCATCATCTCATTGATGGACTTAAAGAGCTGCAGCAGAGACTCCCTGAAGTCTGCTTCTCCTTTGTTTTCATAAAGCCTGAAAAATAATTAGGTTTTGTAAGCACGATCCAACTAACATGGAAATGAATTTAAACAAAATCTGTTCAGATGATAATTTGCTGCATTAATTTTTTTCTTTGAGTTCAAGAATTTCCACAAGTTTTTTTTTTCACTGAGCCAGGAGTTTTCTTCCACACAAAAAAACCAAAGCCAAGCCAAGCCAGAGCGATGGGGCTGGGCCAGCAGGAACAACAGATTTTTCTTTTCCAGCTTCCTACTTAACATGCCCTGTTCAGTGGTGGTGGTGTCTAGAACCCCTCAGGGCTGACCCAGTCCCAGGGGCCCAGGCAGCAGCAGGATGGAGCCTCCTTGCCCTGCACAGGAGCCAGCAGATGTCTGGGAGGACTGAGGCCAAGCAATTCCCTGATGAGCCCGCCAGAAAACAGCCAGACAACTTGCCAGAAATCATCAAAAATCTACCAGTGGCCTAGGGTGAGAGACCTTAAACTTTGTGAAGGACAGATAAAGCCTATCAACCCACTATTTGCTTAAAAAGAGGTTATTTTTTTTATTCCCATGGAAAGGGAGCACTGAAGTTAAAATGCATTTCACCTCTAGTTTCTGGCTCGCTACTGCTGAACTAGTTAAGGCTGAGTTTCCCATCCAGTGCAGCTGGCCCAGAAGAATGACCAACCCACACCTAAATTCCCTGTGCCTGCAGGTGGGATTTTTCTGAGCTGATATGCCCACAGGGACCCTTCTACTCTCTCTCTCTCTCTCTCTATGACAAATGATTTCAGAGGGATAAAAACCACCCTGAGACACCTGAGCAACATCAACCGCAAAAAGTAGAGGGCCAAGCTGAAGAACTTGGTCTGCTGGTTCAATACAGCACAGGACAGAACGTTCCTGAAACACTCTGAGTATTTCAAATGCAGAACGATCTGGCTCTGGTGCAGGATGTGATCATTCTCACTACCAAATGGTACAGGAGAGGGAGAAGATTATGAGCTCATGTAAATCCTTGAAAAAATTTTGTCCCTTTATGGCAATGTGTGTGACTTGCCTAAATAAGGGATGTTCTAAACCCACTTCTTGAGCCTTGGCAATATAGACCTAACATGACCTGCTCCCCCCCAAAAAAGGATCAGAGCTTAAAAGAAGCCTGGGAGAACCCAGTTCCAAGTCAAATCTAAACATCAGATGGGACTTTTTCCCCAGCTAAACCCCCAATGTTTACCCCGTTGGCTTTGATTGCCTCAGAGCCTCATCTACCAGCTACTGGGCTTCCAAAGCTCTCCTTGGTCCTACCAACGCCGTCCCTGAGCTCCCCTACCCATTTTGCACCAAGACCCATCAAAGCAGCTCCCAGTAACAGTTCAATTCCCTTCTATTCTTCTCCATTTTCTTCTAGAGTTAAACCCAGTGAGGTCTCAAACGTGGTCTGCAGCTCAGAAAGAGCATCACACCCACAAATTCTCTATGTAGACTCACAGTCTGATTCCTCATGTTTGAAGATATCGTGATTGACCAGCTAATACAGAAGGAAAAGGGCTTATTGTAAGAAAAACATGGAGTTCAGAATGTCCTTGCTGCTTTATGCTCCAACTAATGCATTTCATTTTTAATGCTGTGTTCATAAACCTTTGGGAGCCACAGATATTCAAAAAAAAAAAGGCTATTTAGCCATTACTCAGGGGAAATGAAGACTACAGCAAAATTATTACATGTTATTTTGCTCTGCAAACTTCTATTCCCCTTTTAGGCTACAACTGGGGGTTATGCAGGATAAATTACTAGTTAACTCCCAATTTCAATAATGGATTTCAGTGTCCCCCTGAACAGATTCGAGAGGTGAAACTAATACCAACATAAAGAGTAACTAAACTTGACAGTCCAATAAATCAAACTGCTTCAGACAAAGAGCTTTGCGTTTCTGAAAGGAAATTGTAATGAAAATAAACAAGTTAATCACAAATGTGTCCCTACTGTCAGTTATTAACATATATTTAATACATCTGATAATGCATAGAGGTACTGCAGCTACAAGCCAGCCAGGATTACACCAAGCTGACCCACCCTTCTAGCACTGTTGTAAACGCGCCGTAACCCTGGGCTCATCGCTGAGCAAACCAGACCAAGACATTTCTGGAGTTCACTTATAATATTTTTGCCTTTTATAAACACTGATGTACTGAACAAAGAGATCTGCCATCAGGCTTTAACTACATGAACTCAGCTTCTACGCTGTTCCAGCAGCTCGCCTGCAATGGCGTTACTGAAGCCCTCCACATTTTCCGTCCACTACCAGACTACTGAAGTTAAAAACGTGGTTTATTTTCTACTAAAAGCTCCTGCTTGCTTCTTGCGATTTCTCAGTAAAACACTGGAGGTGTTTCAGAACTCTGCTACCCTCCTGCATTACAATCACTTCGAATCACACACCTCAGGCAGGATTTAAGCCTTAGAGCAGAACAAATCAGGGTGTCATTCAGCAGCTTCTCTGATTAATCCTTTGTCATTGAGAGCGGTGTCTTCCCACCGCTAAAGAACTGTGAGTTAGTGCTCAGCAGGAGGAAATCCACTGGCCAATACCAGAGGGTCATATTGTCTGTAAATCTAATCTGCAGCAAGAGATAATTATTTCTCTTTGCTGTTTAAAAGTGATTTGTAGGACCTGCAACAGTATAAGTGACATTCGGTATTTTGGCGAATCTCACAGCAAGACTCTGACAGAAAGGAATTACAGCCTGTAAATTAGAGAAAGGTTGGTGCAGGTGGTAACTCCAGAGCTCTACATAAATCCCTTGTAATAAGGTTGTTACCGTCGCTAACAAGTAGTAAAGGGATTGAATCGAAGTGAAGATGAATATATCATCAGCTTTATAACTTTATTAATATTTTGCATGTAAAGCACAGTACTGACCGAAATGAACTGAGAATAACTATTTATGCCTGACTTCATGGATGGAAGCCCAGGGCACACAGCGTCAGAGGTCAAGGGGGGAGCAGAAAACAGCTCCCCAAGCGGGTCCTTGCCATGCTGGCACGCAGGGAAAGGGCCTTTATGGCAACTCAAACAATTCTCCTATCACAAATGCTATCAACCATGAAGACAAGATTCCTGCAGCCCTTCTTTCTCCCTGCTTTTCCCTCTCGCTCATGGAAACCTGTTGAGACTGCAGGGCCCTACAAAGTGCAACCCCCTGTTGGGGGTTTAACTCCAACAACACGTGCGGGTTTCTGTTACAAACAGCAACAAAAAAACTTGCATTAAATACGCCTTTCCCCCCTCACTGTCCACCTATTCTGACCCTATTCCCCAAGGAGTTTCTCAAATAGTGACAAGCTTCACTTCTGCAGAGACCTAAACTGTAGAGAGCTGCACAACATCAGGATTTTGGGTATTTAAAACACACAGCCCAGTTAGAGGCAGGATTCTGCTGTTTATTGCTTTCCACAAAGTTGGGTTCAAGACAAAGGAAACCTGGCTCGCTCTTAGGGTGCAGCAGCCTCCTGGAATGACTTCCAAAAACTTAAGGTATTGCTAAAGCAGTGTGGTATTGAGCAAGTTTAGCCTGTGGTGTTGTATTTTAACAGTACTGCTGATGGGAATGGACGGGGGGTTCAGCGTTGGCCATACTCACTGGTTGAACAGTATCCGGGAGCGCACGATGAACTTGAAGATGTACTCCAAAGCCTTCATTGCTTTGAAGAGCTGGTCAGTGATCCCACACTTCTCAGCGTTATCCACGTAGGTCTTTAAAACTTTAGTCAGTTTTCTGTTTAAATATAGAAAAGCATCCAAGTTACGAGTATGCTCGTGGAGGAGAGGTTCAATTTTGAAAGGTTTAAAGAAAAATGATGTGCCCCACTAGAGCCCACCAAGTTACAGAATTAACTATGCAATTAATAAACTCATCCTGCTCTTGTTTTCACTGCTAAGTGGCTGCAACCTATTCTTGAGGCAAAACAGAGAGCGTAACACCGCTCAACGGCCAGGCAATACAGCAAATCTCAATGAGACTTATTTTCTGCTGGATATTTAGGGACATTCAGTTATAAGCTATTATAAAGACACGACTACTAATAATGATAAAAATAATATAATCAAATGCAAGCACACTGTTAGGACTAACATACATAAAATGCATGTTTCTCCATTAAAAAAGGCTTCCCCTTTACATAGCTTTCCTGTGGATTTTGGGCTGGAATTTCTGAAATTTATATCCCAAATAAATATGCATACACATACACCAGCTGGGAATTCTCTCATTCCACATTTTGAAGTCTATCAAACTTGAAAGTGAAACAATTTTTAAAATAATACCAATTCAACTACCTCCCTCCCAGCGATTTCAATGCAAATACAGGCAATTCTGTTTTAAATCATCCTACCTCCACTGTATGTTCCAGCATTACCACTAAATGTACGTACAGCATCATAGAGCACAAACAGAAGATGACACTGAGATTATCCTGATATAAGGGCATTTATTTGAAAAGGAGGAAACTGCCTAGGAAGGCCAATAAAACCAGGCTTTGGAGGATGCGTCATCCTTCACCCACTTCACGTGGCGGCTGCAACGGTGCTTTAACTCAGTGAAGTGTTTGCAATATCAAAGTGGTGACTAAAGGCCTAATTCTTCTTCTCCATTTTAAATCACTGCTTCTCAAACATTTTCTAGTCATATAAAAAACCCCAACCGTGCAGACCAGCAAAGTGCACAGCAGCTTTCTGTCTGGATTTATGTTCTCTTCTTCCCCCCTCTCCACACTGTTCAGTGTCCATTACCTATTTCCCTCCAACACTAATAATCTCAAACAGCAGCAGAGAACTGAACTGTCAAGAAAAACTTAAGACAGCAAACATAATGGACATGTGTTCTTCTATTCTTCACTGCTTCCCCCCCAAAAGTGATGGTAACACAGATAATACAAGGTAGAACAATAATTTAATGTCCCAAACAGCATATACTTGAAACATCTTAAATGATCATGATTTCTTTCTCAAGAATGACTGAGAAACTCCTAGGAATACTTTCCTTACCAAACATTCCTTGAAAAAGTCAAATCATCCCTTCCTTCAACACAGCAAAACCAAAACTTCCTCCTTGCGAATGACCAAGAGTCTTACTGCTGTTATTCCAAGAGAGAAAGACACCCAAAGACATACTATCTGCAGCCTTCTTCAAGAAGGTCCCACCCTCCCAGTTGAGCTACAAGAACAAGTAACTCAATAACGTTATCTGGCAAAGCTGTGCAAGCCTCAAGAGAAAAAGGAATTTGTAAGCTTTACGTGTAGGCCAACGTCGCGCTGAAATGCTTCTTGATGTAGGTTTCCAAGACAGGATTAAAATGTTGAAATTTTCTGTCGGCAATCAGTCCAATGATAAATACCTGAAGAAAACAAGCAGAAATGGCACTATCTTACAAAAAAAAAAAAATAAAATCATCTTTAATGTTCTACATTCACCCACTTTTATTTTAAGATCAGACCCATAAACAGGTTTAAAAACACCCCGACTTTGGCTTTCGATTATCCTGCCAATATATCAATATTCTCCCATCCTGTGAAAGCTTCCTGTTCATAACAAAGGTTTGTTTTCAAAGTAGAAACTTGCTGTTCCTGCCCTAAATTCTGCTGTTAATCCAGTAAAATGAGTGGACTCGATCGCTTCCACCTTTTCTGTGACGATGACATGATGCACTCCAACCCAACCGAAACTTCAAATACAATAAAATCCTTCCGTGCATTTTAAATGAAGAACCAAGAGCTAATAAGATCCACTCCGTTAGTAAGCTTCATTCTAGCACTTAAAACCTGCTTATTTATTCATTATTGCAGTACCTGCATTTTCTTCCATCCCCAGTGCAAACTTACCAAAGCATCAAACACTAATGTGTCAAACGTCTCACTCTCCGAGTTCTCCATCATTATGTTAAAAAGGGCATCCAGTGTATCTTGAAGAAACTACAAAGAAATACAGGATGCATCACATTTTACAGGAAAAAAACAAAATGAAATTCAGCTGTCACACAGGTTTCTACAGACATACTCGCTTTTGTTTATACATTTTACAAAGTAATGACATTTCAAGTTAGCTGGAAAAAAAGGGAAAGTTTCCTCTTTTGTTTCTCAGCAAATGATTTTTTTAGTTAAGCTGGTTATCTACACAGCAGTATCACTCATGTAGGAAAAAAAAGTAATAAAAAAGTGAGAAAACACACTTGGTGCACCTGAACAAGAAGTGTAACCTATTCTAGCCAATGAACACAAACTTATTTCAAAACTCAGCTTCAACAGTCACCAGGATCATGCAGTTTCTAAAAGACTGGTGTTTTCCAGAGCACAAACCAGACAAGCAGCTCAGTCTCATGCCAAAGACACCGAGTCACCCTTGGTGGCTTTGGGCTGAGCGATGAGAAGTGCACAGCACACGGCTTTTCATCAACCCAGACCCACGACATCAACTGGGAGCACACAGGCAGGGACGGGAACCAAAGCACCCAACCTCTTGCCCCCAGCCCAAGAGGAAGACTCTCCACCGCCCACCCAGCTGGACATCCTCATCTGGGCAACATGGAAAGTAAAAAAGCAGATTAGCATCAGGGGATCCGAGTCAAGCAGAGGGATAAGAGCTGGTTTATGCATGTATAATTACAGTTAGTTCTTCCCAGTAATCCACACAGGGCCCAGAGAAGCTCATCAGCTCATTCGGTTTTATCAGCTTGGGACTCTGGGTCTAAGCATTCTCTTCCTCCGGGTGACACAAACCCAGCGTGGGCTCCTCCAAGGCAGAATGAGGAGAGATTGTGGCCTCAGTTTATGTTTGCTCTGGTTGAGAGAGAAGGGGTTCAACGTGCATTGTTCCAGCACGCCTGTCTCAAAGTAAAAATGGGGTTTGTCTTGTAGATGAGGAAGGTACAGCCGAGGAAGAACATCTGGACAAACAAGGGAATTCCTTCCCAAGATGGACACTACAAAGAGATATTTTACACACCATGGGAGGGGTGGAAAAACAACTGGAATCCCATCATCCTCCCTTAGAACTTTTTAGCTACGCAATGAGTCTCTCTGAGCAAATGTGAGCCCCTTGGACCCAGAGTTTAACCTTAGGCATTAACCCCCATTTAGCAGCTCACTAAACGCTGCCGGATGGCAAACTTCCTCAAAACTACTCAACGTGGAGCCACGGTCCATGATACTGATTTCTGCAGATGAAAACCAGTATTTGAAAAGACAGAAAAGCCAAAATGCCTGCAGACTGGTTTAGACTTCATTCCTGGAGGAAATCCAGCTCACGGTTTGACTACGGGACTTGGGAGGGGAAAAAAAGAATAAATACGATCATCTTCTCCCAGCCCCATTGGTTCCATTAAAGAACACTTGCTAATGAAGTACATGTAACCAGCACCAGCAGGAAGGAAAGAGTAAAGCAGAGTTTTGAGCTTTGACAGGAGAAGTTTCTGTCTTGGCTTGAAGAGAAGCAGCGCTCTCAGATCCCAGCCTCCGCCAGGCCATGTCCCTCTGAAAGCAACGGCTGGTTGGAAGGGCTGAGCCACGACTGATCAGGTCAGGTCCTTGCTTCACATTTAGGAGTCAGACACTGACTTTCATTAGCAGAGTTCAAGTCTTAAAGCTGTTCACGAGGACAAATACAGGATAGATGCTTTTGTTGTATGAAGTGGCAGGAAAGCATTTCTCAGGTCGGGAGCTGGTACCAATCATTTCTGAACTATTAGTTTCCATTCTCTTCTCCTACAGACTCCATGCACAAATAGAGCCAGAGACTCTGTTAGAGGGAGATAACATTTACAGGCTCCATGTAGCATTGAAACAGCCAAAGAATGAGTATCTTGGCTGATGGGGATAGTATCTTGGCCCAGTGACAAAGGAACACCAGTGGGCACGGGTGTCTTACTGGAGTTTAAAAAAAACACAAACAAAAAACCAAAACAACAAAAAAGAAATCATTTATCCAAAAATTCGAGTAGTTTTCATCAAACATGTACTTTTTGTAATATATACAGCCTGTACCATATTTAAAGACATGAAGGACAAGAAAAAAAGCTGGAAGAATGCAAAGGAACAGTTACAAACTGGGTATTAGGAATGTGCAGAACCAAGTGTACAGGAGGATGTCCTGAACACTGCTGCAACAGAGGGACAGCATACACAGGGGGCTTCTAAAAAAGAATTAAAATGGGGAAGAGAGCAATATTAACCCTCCACTGTTCTGCCCTATGCATAAACCAAGCTGTGCTCAGATCCCAACTCAGTGGGGCAAAGGGAACACGGTTCCATACGAGTGCAGCACAGGGAGGTACCAGCTGGAGAACAGGCTCTGAACCTTGTTTGCACCATGGTCTGACACCCCTAAAAATCACTGCTGCCCAATCTGTGTACATGCTCTCATGCCATTTGGAGAAGGCAGCAAACTCCAAACAACAGGGCTATGGCATTGCTGGGCACAAGCAAGTGTCAGCAGCAGGTTTTTAGCCATCAAGTGACCCACAACAAAATACAGCAGGTAGAACCTTCCTGAAATACACATCAGGCAGGATGCTCTTTTCACCAGCTCAATAAAGGGTAGTTTCAGCAGCCTCAGAGGTTTTAAGTTACTTTAAGACTCATTATGCTTCAGCTGGCCAAATTAAAATCCACTGGAGTAAGAAACCAACACTGCAGGCCCTTAAGGGTCATCTGTCCCCAGTACACTGCAGCTTTTGACACTCTTTTAGATCTGAGTTATTACAACACATTCAATAAAGTCCCAGCCTGCTCTTTTCTACAGCTAAATCTGTCTTTAAGTAGGTCTCTACAACCACTCGGTGGCCTTGGCAAATGCAAATAACTTGGCACAGCTAAATATCTCCAGGAGAAAATATTTTTTTTACCCATCAGCTGCACATACTAGAATTGCAGTCCACAACCATATATTGAAAATACTTTTAATATCACCAGGTAAGAATTTAAAGAAGTTTTAATCTTGCCAAGAAAAAACACACCTTTTGCCTTCATGCATCTGCATATAAAAATTCCCTGAAGTGCTTAAAAACAACGAAAGTACCACTCTATATTTTCAGAAACATGCATTTCACATGTGTTTTACCAGTACTCAACATCTGAAGGAGAAAGGTATCAGAGCCCTGATGGCTGAGTTACAATTTAATGTATGTGGCACAGGGGACACAGACACCAAAACAAGATATGAACACCTCAATATATGGGATTCAGCCCAGTTATTACACCAAGTTTATTTTTAAATAAACTATTACCTTAACCACTTCACCACCATCGACCTTCATCAGCTGCTTCAAATTCTGCTGCAACAGGTTGGTGTTAGATCGCCATTTCAGCAGTCCCAAGAGATCAACTAGGAATAAGAAAAAACAATTATATCTGGCAGGATAATTACTTTAGCTCACTCCCCACAGCCCTGTTCAGGATAAATAGGTTTATTTCCATAGGTCAGGCATTCTCACTGCACACCAGGGTATTTCCAGTAGGCCTCTGACACTGCAGAAACCCGCCACAATGCAATGAAAGGACTCTGAAAGGCTTTCAGGCAGCCCGCTTTTGAAATGTCAGCGTTAAAATCTGGGCCAAGAAAGCCTGATCCCTCAGTTTTAATTTGTTGTAGGCAACAGTTGTGTTTCTAGAAAGAAAAAGCCAAAATGAAATTAGTCAGCCACCAACGCAGTCATATCTACGGGGCAGCGACTCCTCCAGCATTAACGCTTCGAGCTTCTTTGCTCTCACCAAATAAACTGAAAACAAAGTAAGGCACGAGGCGAGACAAACAGTTGCAAACTAAGCTAACTCAGGGGAAAGCCATCCAACTTAGTAACTTAGAACACCCAGAATTTCTTGGTTGCTTCTGAGTGACAGACAGAGAGCTCGGGTACAAATCTGACGATGAAACAAGCCATCTGCAGGTCGTCTCGTCCCCAGATTCTACATCCCACTACTAAGATCACATCACTGCAGCAGTCACTGATAAATAAGGCAAGCTCTCTCTTTTTTTATAAGTCATAAAAAACAGCAACACCATTTTTCAGTTTCCTTTAAGCAAAACTCACAACTGAGGTTCCCCAATTAGTCACTTCCAGTAGAAGCCCCTAAAGACAGACAAATGGGAGATTCGTCCTCCTTCATTTTCACCACTGGATTTACTACTACTCATTACCTCTCCCCCAGAAACATTTAATAATATGTGAGTTCTGCCCAATGGAACACTTAAACAGTGTTATCAGACAGGACAGACAGCTTCTCCCAACCAATACCCCCTCACTTCTCTCATTAAGCTGTCAAAGCAACCAACCAACCATTTACCCAGGCATACACCTCCGAGGTAGATTCTGGGAAATATACATGCAGGGAGCCAAAGCAGCTGCTAGACCTTCCCCAAAATCTTGCATTCTATGCAATAAATAGTTACTTTTAGTGAGATGGACTGCAATTCTCCTTGGGAAAGACTTCCCTCTGAGCAGCACTCAAGCCAAGCCCCTCTTACCATCTCTTTGAGAGTAGAACGGTGTTTTACTACATTAGAGCTTTGAACAACCCAGGTTTTTAATGTTTTTCTTTTTTTAATACATCCTACAAGAAGCCTATAGGCTGAAACCAAAGCCTTAGAAACTCAACATGGACCTAAAAATTGCTTCTGGAAGAAAAGTAAAGATGCCTCTGTGAGTTATTCGAAGAGTTTCACTAATATGTTTATATCAGCTTTCCATGATTGAATCTGGGTTCAGTTTGACTTTTTAGAAAAAGGCAGCAGCTTGACAAAAGAAACCATCTGAACAAAAGCCAGCCCCAGACTATCTCTGAATGGCACTGTGTATGGGATCAAATTTCTCACTTCTGACCTTAAAAAACCCCAAACAGAACCAAAGAAAACCAATTTAAAAACCAACCACAACAGCCCAACAAAACCTCCACACCTTTGGTTGCATTCAGTGCCCTACAACATGTAGCAAAGCGAGAGTGAGGTGTCAATGAGCCAACCACCCCCTAGAGAAGGTGGGGACCCAGTGCCACAGAAGCTAATAAAGAAGGTGACAGTGACACCATCGGTCATGACTTCAACACCTACGTAGTTTGACGAGAGTTTCATACCAATTCTTAAATTCTAGAGTACTAAAGCTCTCTCATTACACAAAAGTGCACTTGATGTTTATGTCAAAGTGCTTCTTCAGCCCATAAAGGACATATTCGTTACAGAAACTCTTAGAGCAGAATAAAGGCCTGCACTGCCATAGTCCTGTGGTTACAGCAGAAGAACATTCTCTTCTTCCTCAGATGGCAAAGGAGGAGAATCTGCCCCAGAAACCAAGTGATGATGAACAGCAGCTTCTGATGCCACCAAGCACTGATCTCGCCAATTCCTGAGGAAGTTGAGGTGTTTTTTGCTTGTTTTTAAATGGTTCTCCTCTTTGGCTTGCTACCCTTCTGCAAAATTATCTCAAAATATAGGAAAAGGCCAGGCTGTGTTGCTATAATATATTGTACTGCAACTCACCAACAACTGCTCCAATATTAACTAAGTAGATACTTCACGCTATCACTTTCTCTGAAGAAAAATAGCTAAGGTCTTAACAGTGGCCAAGTTTGCTATTTCAGAGACTTTTCAGAGCTAAGGACATCAGTTACTAACAGAAAAGCAACGTTAATAACTTAGAGTGCACGGAGAACTGAAGTCAAGCAGGTATCCAAAGAGCTTATATATAAAAGGATAGTTTGCAACATCAAATGCAGTGCAGGAAGAGCCATATGATTTATTAACACACCTTCAGAATCGCTACAACTAAGCCTTAAAGCCAGCTCCACGTGGCGGTTGAAGAAGGAACTATTACAGATGACCAAAAGGAGAAAATCATGATTTGCCTCAGCATTTTGGCACATGAGGATAATCACAGACTTCTGCTCACTTATTTTTCAGGAATTTAAGGGAAGAATATCAACCAACAGTTTCACAGAAGTTCAGATCAGCTTCAGCAACTATTATCTGAAGAGCTCTGCCCATTTTTAGATGAAAAATGATACTCGAGGGAAGAATGTAACAACGACATTTTTTTTGTTTATCTTCCAACTTGCTTAGGGATACGTGGTGATCCCCTTGAACAACAGCAAAACACTTTGAAGGAAGAGAAAAGGCTTTGGCAATTTTAAGAAAAAGTTTCACAGGCAACATGATTAACAGCAACGTTAAATAAAGATCAAAAGTTCAAAGCAAATTATATGTAAATTAAGCATGAAACAATGCTCAGTCTTAATTTTAATAACAGTTCTGTGAAAGCAACGCCAATATATTGATCACTGTGAAATACTTCTAACTGCTAATAAGCAGGAGGAAAGACTGAGTAGTTAAAAAACCCCATTCACGGCACAAACAAAAAGGAGCTCAATTCCACACGAGCTCTACAAAGCGCCCAAAGCACTGTGTTCCCATTGAGCTGTGATCCCACCTTCCCTAAAAATTCCAAAATCATTTCCCTTTGGCTTTTGGTTACTTTTTTGGGGTTTTTTTTGCTAAACATCCTCTTAGGCTCTAAGAGTGCCAGACTGCAGAGCTGCCGATGTACTCTGAATACAAAACACCGAGGATGTGCTACAACAGAGATGCCACTGAAAAACATCACAATAAAATTGTGAGTTGACTAAGAAGTTGTACCAGACCAGTAACTTTCCCTCTGGACAGGGGAGAAACTCATTAACGTGATGATCTAATTATTATTCCCACCCACCCCTGGCATCCCAAACCCTCGGCTCCTGAGGGATCCGTGCGGACTGAGCCCTCCCTGAGTCACGGAGGACGGGGTCCCTGTCCCTGCTGTGACTCACTCCCGTCTCAATGACCCACCCACACTCCCCAGTCTGCTCCTGGTGCAGCGCCGAGAACGAGGGACCGCTCCATGGCAACCGAGCACAAAAATTACAGAGAGGGCACAGTCTGGAAAATGTGAACTATTTGCTTTAGTGGCTGCCATCAGCTCTGCTTTCCACTGCCTTCGGATTGCAGTCAGCCAGCTGACAAATACACATGAAAAATGTATAGAAGGCAAGTTTTAAAAGGAACAGAATATGCCAAGTCCATTGCTGGTGCTCTGTGTCCATGGGAGGATGTGTGAGCATGAGAGTGACCTCCACGCAACGCACGCTCACATCCCTTCTGCCCAACACAAGAAAACATCAGAGTTTTGTTCAGGCATAAGAGGGATACTGCACCTTGGAAGTGACATATAACAGCTTATTTAGGAGCAGAGCTGTGGTATCACCTACTCTGGAAAGCAAACTCATCCTCTGCCTTAGTGCTATTATTCATACCCACAGACAAGTAAAATTGGAGCCTGTTTGCTGTGTACTGCAGTAAAACTGACTCAAAGATACAGTAAACAATATTCCTGACTCCATTTAACTTGGATTCTTGTGTTTTCTTAGAAGCATGTACTGCTCTAAAGCCCACGGGCAGAGAAAAGGCTGGAAAATAACACACACTCCAGAGGTGCTTTTGCTGCATCCAGATAATTTCATCCAAGACCTCGTGGCAGAAGCTCACCGTCCATTCACAGAGAAGGGAGATGGAGAAGGCAGGATCCCACCTCCGACCGCAAAGAGCAGCAGCTCCGGCAGTTCCACAGACTTACCGTTCTGTGTAAGTTTTGTTGAACAAACTAGAGTGGAAATCTGGAAGGAGTCTTTGCTGATGGTGCAGCTGCCCAGGTTCTGCATGCTCTTCCCTGTTGCCGAGTGTCCCTTTTCCTCCAGCTCTATTTTAGTGGATGGCAGACTTAAATACGTCGAGGCATCCTCCAGCTTCTTTGCTTCTGCCTACAGGAGCGTTCGAAATCAAATGTGAAACAGTTTTAAAATATCTAGTAAGAAGCCTGGGTAACACTAAAATTTTATTGCTTAGGCTGGATTTTCTTAGGTTTGCTCCAGAAATGGAGCTGTTTCCAATGGGTCTTGAACAGCAGTAATTTAGCACTGCCCCGTTCACAGACCAAAGCCGAAATGGGATATTTAAGGGGCTAAAGAAGTTACAGTTCCCAGACATGAAAACACACATAAAACTCAGTAACAAGCACCTTAAAAATTAAGGCATGCCCAGTAAAGCATACTCCAGGTTCAGCAATCAATCTGCCAAACATGCAAATTGCTCAGTACTTACTGTTTAGCTGCTTGAACTAACAGAATAGTCTATCACACATTTTTCTGTGCAATTCTGTAACAATAATTCACTAAGAGTCAGTGGTGCTCACACTGAGCCAGCTACTACAGAAAGACTAAAGCATCTGGAAATTGTACCTTGTACACAATCAGGTCGTGTTCTCCATCCCTCAAAGTTGTTCCATCGTATCTCATGAGCTTCACAAATGCCAGGGCAAATATTTTCTCTGATTTATCTTTGGCTGTTACAAAACAAACAGAAAAGGCACAATTAAGTATTTGACACTAGTGCAGAGAGTCCACCTGATCTCAAAACCACAACAACCTACAAATGAATGACCATAATAAAGATTCTCAGCGCTGCAGAAAAGGTACAAGAAGTTGGGTGAGTTTTCTAAGCTTAAAATGGAACGAAAAAATATGAGAAATAAATGCTTAAGAATCTGAGCATGGCAAGAATAATCAGATGCTTAATATGTCTATACTTGGTGTGTTTGTTTAAATACCTGAGTTGAGATAACTTTTTAAAAATGGAACAGAAATTTGATGCATTTATAATGTTCAGGTTTTTTGGAGTTCAAAGAATGGCAGTGCAGGGTACCCAGAATAATGATTTGAAGGCCAGCACTGAGCATCTCACCAGGGCTTTATCACCTAGAGGGGGAATATTAGAAACAAAACAGGAATTGGATCCACAACTCCAGATGAAGCGCCTGTTTCTGAAAGTTGACCCACTCTGCAACTCATATGAATGAGAAAATGCATTGTTTGCTCTCAAAATTTATTGTCAGTAGTTAAATAAAACCCAAAGCAACAGGGCAAGGAGAAATCACAAAGTAAGTTCAGAAGTCGAACCAGAAGGGAAGTGCAACCGCCTTGAGACAGACCAAGCAGCCTGTGAGAAAGTCCTGCAGCCCTAAGGAACAGCCGCTAATTCGTATTTAAACTATGGCCAACCTAAATTTGAGTCATCACAGAAACATCTCTCTCGCAATTTTGATACTAATGACACTAATTTTCTGGACACTGTTTTCATGAGCAAGTATTCTCTGAACTAAGTAAGTCTTTTATTAATGCTTAGGGACTTTCAATCAGGGAATGTAGAGCTAGGACAAGGGGTAACGGTTTTAAATTGAAAGAGGGGAAATTTAGACTAGATCTCAGACAGAAATTCTTTGCTGTGAGAGTGGCGAGACCCTGGCCCAGGTTGCCCAGAGAAGCTGTGGCTGCCCCATCCCTGGAGGGGTTCAAGGCCAGGTTGGAGGGGGCTTGGAGCAACCTGGTCTGGTGGGAGGTGTCCTTGCCCAGGGCAGGGGGTTGGTGATCTTTAAAGGTCCCTTCCGTATCTAAACATTCTGCAATTCTTTTGACCAATTTTCTAAATATACAGCTATAATTAAAGAACTGCTAAGGGGTAATGTATAACAGATGACATAGGTAAGCATACACAGAGCACTACATGTGCTAAAATGCATCCAGTTGACACCACCTGATTAACGCTTCTCTCTAGGCATTTATTCTACAGCAGAAATGTTATGCTGCAGATTTGCAAGGCAATGCTATCAAGAGCGACAGACCCTGTAGTCACAATATGGAACAAATATTACCACAATCAAGGAAAATACCCAAACTTTCCTACAGAAGAGCTGTTGACAAATAGAAGATTGTCTCCATCCAATCCTCAGCCCCTCAAAGCCTCCCAGCTGCCAGCAGCGTTACAGGACGGCTGAGGGAAACCACAAGCTCTCAAATACCTTTTAGCCCCAAAAGATTTCAAAACAGCCACAAGTCAGTCTGAGAACCAGCAACTCAGTCTGCAATTAGTGAAGCTAAGCCTACTGTAAACCCTTTCACATTCCCATTTCACATGTGGGGTTGTGAAATATCTTTACTACTGCCTCCCCCCCACACCTATCAGGCATTTCAAACCACAGTGCTTCTAGTTGCTAACTGACCACTTCATTCACCAGCTCCTTTATTTGATTTGGAGAAAAAAAAAAAATGGGTAAGAAAGGAAAAATGTGATGTTGACAGGTAAGGAAGATGTGAAAAGAAAAAGAAGGGACGCTAACACAAAGCAAGCAGGCAAATAGCATAAAATCAGCCAAAAATCCTGCTGTTCTATGGATAACCGTGTCCTGTACCAGCACCAACAGCTGTTACAATAGTCAGCTAGAGGTTAGGAATGCTCTGCCTGTTTCAGCAGATTTTGGCACCAGACACTGACAAGAACTGTTAACAACAAGGGTGATTTACTCACAGTCCTGTGATGATCTATGACGGAACGTGAACCTTAAATGACTGCGGTTCACGTCTTCGATGGGGATCGCGACCTTCACAGATGGGGGTCAGGATGGAGAAAGAAAACGGTCAGTACAGTATCTTCAGACATCATCAACCACTACCAAATCTCATCCAGGCATCTTTCAACATCGTGCTTGATGCTTTCCATATGATTAATCTTAAGTACCAGCTTCATTTGCCACAGAAGACCTTGAGAGATCATAGATTCCCCCAGGAAAATGACAAATTCTTGCACCAGGAAAGACAGAAGGAATGAATCAAGCCTGTTAAGGTACCCAACAAGACCTGCAACTTCAGATGTTGGGCTGTAACCTCAAAGCCTTTCCCCCTGTGGCCTGCCTTTGCTCAGGAACGAGCACCTCTGGAGTTTGACTGGTGGAGGTCAACTTGATTACCAACAGCAGCAAAGCGAAAGTTCTTAACGAATTCATTATCTACGCAACAACTCTCCTACAAATACTGCTAGTGTATCTCAAATCCATGCATAACCAACATGCAGAGGTGTAACCAATGCTCTTCCCCCTCGTAGTTTTGCTAGAGCTGTTGTATTTTCTTAATTACACCCACATTCGGGCTCTGAGCTGTAACTGCTCCCCAAAACCCCATCCAGGTGCACCTTTGGACTTAAACCAACAGGGTGGGGAGTAGCTGTAAGTCCTTTCTCAGTACACATACGCTGCTCCCACTACCTACAGCTAGACAGAATGTAGTTTGTAAAGCTAACAGCAGCCTCCTCTGTAACATTCAAACGTGGCATTTAAGCTAAAATGCTATTACCCAAGCAAATTCAGCCAGCATGAAGCACGATCGGCCAGATCCCAAAACACTGATGAGTTCAACACTACAATAATTCTGTTTTAATATCCTGCTCCTCTAGGTCAGCTTCATGGAAATCGAGTAAACCCTTCCTAAACAGATGCTGGAACACTCTAGTACCAGTCATCTTGACCAAAAAGGATGAAATAAAATGCATTATGCAATAAAAGTCAAATTTATTTTTCCTGCAGTCTCTGAAATCCGAGCTGCTCCTTTTGTCCTGCTAAACACCTTCACAAGCTTCCACTGAAACCTGCATTAATTGCATATTATCCCACAAGGAGGAAGTTACTGTAAGGGTTTCTATACCTTCACGGTCTCAAACCAGCGAGGCTGCTTCACTTGGTAATATATGACTGACTTGTACTCCGAGATGGCTTCATCGCCAGCGCCAGGAAAAATAACGCTCTTGAAAAACACAAACAGGAGAGAAAATGTTTATGTCTGTGTCTGCCTGCCTTAAACTCCACTTTCTCATTCAAATAAACAAACAAACCAACTACATCAGTGAGGCAGGTCAAAATAAGCCAGAAGAAGCTCATGCTCCGAGCTCTGTGGAAATTATCACCCAAGTGCACGCATTGATATGACCATGAGTGAATTTAGTTATGACAAAGGAGAAAGCTTTTTTGTAAATAAAAACAGGGATTTCAATTGACAAATATAGAAAAAGATGTTGACAAGCCTTAACCAGACACTTACCAAAATCATAAAAAAAACCCAGATATTAAATACTTCCATACCTCTAATCTTTTGCCATCTTCATCGTAAACAGATACTGTAACTTCTACGTTCTTGGCTGTCGTTTTACTGCCCTTGTCAAAATCCCCCTGAACCAACGTTACGTAGATGTCGTTACGAACATCACCTAAAAGACAAAGCAAAGCACAGAGTTCTCGGCCATTTCCACAGGAAATCTACTGATTTGTGACACCAGTGAGGCGCAGAAAGAACCACCAACCTATTTTAGTACGGGCAATCATACAGATACGCAGCAAAACATTTAAAAGCCACGGTATCTTAAACGTTCAAAACCAGCAGGACCAAAACCAGCCAAACTGTGAACTCATAACAAACAAACAAACAAACAAAAAAGCATTGTTTCTGGACTCAAAGAATATCATCATCATGAAGAGTATGGTTGATAATACTCAAAAGACACCTGGTTTTTTAAATTTTTTGTTTGGTTGGTATATTTACACAACTTCTTTCATTATGAACTTGAACAGATGAGTTTCACCACAGTCATTAATTTATCCCATTCACAGAGATTTTGCAATTTAAAAATATCTGAAGAGCCTACCAAGATCTGTTTAACTCGTGACATACCCTAATGCAACTGAAATTTTGACAATGAATCGTGGAAACAGGAGATTTCCAATATTTTCATGGTTTATGTGCCAACAAACCATGGTAACAAGCAGAGGTGCTGAGGCACTTACACCGCCCTGGGGGACACAGTAAAACAACTGACAAACACTGTGTCAGCAACCATCAGGAGATCTGGAACCAGGATGGTTTTGGAAAACACCTAATGGACCCCCCAGAGCCCCTCAATCTGAAAGGGACAGCGCAGGGGGGTTCTGTACTCTGTTGCTTATGGCAGGTTTTGAGAAGCAGCACAGAATATAGGTATTAAAACCCAACAGACAACACAGCTTTCTTTCAAATACCTCGTCCAAATCCAGTACAAACTCAAAGCAACTTGTATATGTCTAAATCAGGCCTGTTCCTATGAAAAGTATTTCTGGTTTGGACTGATCACAGGATAGAAGTTTTACATACGCCCTTGCTGGGAAGAGAATACAAAGTGTTTGCTTTGTGTACATTTTTCTTCACTGGAGAAAGTGGATTTCCACTGGCACTGTGATGTCCCACCTTCTGTGGAGGTTGTTAGTTTCATTTATACATGTAGCAGCTGGTAGGTTTAGGCTGGACAGTAGGAAAGGATTTTTTCCTGGAAAGAGTGGTCAGACCCTGGAATGGGCTGCCCAGGGAGGGGGTGGAGTCCCCATCCCTGGATGTGTTGAACGATCCATTAGATGTGGTGCTGGGGGATCTGGTATGGGGCAGAACTTTGTAAAGTGGGGCTGATGGTTGGACTCCATGATCCCAAGGGTCTCTTCCAACCTTGAATGGTTCTTGATTCTGTATTACTCAAGTATTTTACATTTATTTTAAATGAGACAAAATCCTTTGACGTTCCATTATTTCTCTTGTATGCCATACCTCACATTCATCTTTTTTCCCCCATCCCCAAGGATTGCATACATACAGGTATCTAAAGAAGGTTAAAACAGAACAAAGCAGCAGTAATTGGTACAGTGTCTTACCAGGCATAATAATCTCAGGAAAGCCCATTTTCCGAGCCACGGCTGTTGACCTGTCCACTAAGTGTGGAAACTCTTTCCTGATCTGATGAATATCTCCTGGAAGAAGTTTCAAAGTCACCCACAAACCTGTTGTATAAAAACCACAATTACTACACTGCCAGGTGGGTTGCTGTTTTTTTTTTTATAGTTACTACAGATTTCTTGTTATACATCCTAAAATGCAACAACATATAGTTAGGTAACTGCTCATTCTTTATAAAAAAATATCCTTTACAAAGTAAGTTCAAACACTCAAGCCCCACCGCTTCAAGCAGAAGCACAAGTACAGCCCACTTTAATATCTCTGACTGTATCAGACATTCTGGGAAACCACATAAAAATCACAGAATCATATAATGTCAGGGATTGGAAGGAACCTTGAAAGATCATCCAGTCCAATCCCCCTGCCAGAGCAGGAACACCTAGAGCACATCACAGAGGAACGTGTCCAGGTGAGTTTGGAATGTCTTCAGAGAAGGAGACTCCACAACCTCCCTGGGCAGCCCCTGCCAGTGTTCAGTCACCCTCACTGTGAAGAAGTTTTTCCTCATATTCAAGTGGAACCTCCTCTGTTCCAGCTTGCACCCATTACCCCTTGTCCTATCATTGGATGTCACCGAGAAAAGCCTGGCTCCATCCTCCTGACACTCACCCTTTACAGATTTATAATATCTATATAATTTATAATATATGCTCCACTCCATCATCTTGGTAGCCCTGCCCTGGACTCTCTCCAGCAGTTCCCTGTCCTTCTGGAACTGAGGGGCCCAGAACTGGACACCATATTCCAGATGGGGTCTCACCAGGGCAGAGTAGAGGGGGAGGAGAACCTCTCTCTACCTACTAACCCCCCCCTTCTAATACACCCCAGGATGCCATTGGCCTTCTTGGCCATGAGGGCACAGTGCTGGTTCATGGTCATCCTGCTGTCACCAGGATCCCCAGGTCCCTTTCTCCAATGCTGCTCTCCAACAGGTCAAAATCCTCAAGTAGAAGCTGGCTGGCTAATAAAACACCTGGGAAACTGGAAATCTGTACAAGATAAGGATTCAGGCCTTTGTATTGTGCACTTTGCAGCAATACCAGATAGAAGGTGCCTTGGCAGGGAAGAGCTGGGCAGGTGAACCTAGAGCTTCCCCTACACAGCCTTACTACAGCCAAACATTTCAAGAGAACAGGTCTCCATTCAGAAGAAAACCAGGTCAGCAGCACCAGAAAATATCAACTGGAAGAAGAAAACCCTTAGTTATTCAGCTGGACCAGCTGAAGCCCAGGCTGTGAAAACGGAAACAAGCGCTCTGTGCCCTTGGGACAAAGCCGGAGAGATGCCAGAAGAATCCTTCCTCCTGGCTCAACTCTGAGAATTGGGCTTCTCCCCTCACTTAAGTATTCCACAAAGGATCTCGTGGAAATACAGTTATTAAGCCATTAGCAGAACTGCCTCAAGCTTTCATCTCTCCTTTGAACTCTCACAAGTTCTCTCTAATGAAATGTTTATCTTCCACGAGAAGAAAGAGAAGCAGCAACGTTGATTTGAACGGAAAAAACTCAGGTATTTCAAACCAACCAATATTGAGACACCAATAGAGAGAGCACCAGCAGAAAGGCACCCTGGATTGATTCATCACCACCACCCCCATACGTTGTTTTTCCAGCACTGAGCACAAAGAAATCTCCAGCATCAGCTTTATACAGTTGACATTTTTCTCTTCAGTAGCAGAAGGCGCCACTAAAAAGCCAGCACTTGCCAACTAACATCAGGCACACTTGTTATAGGAAAAAGAAAGATTTCAGATGGGAAGGGGAGGGAGGGAGGGAGGGAGGAAGAAGCCTCACCCCCTTGGTGGAGTGACTGGCAATCGAGTTTAAGCATGAAATAATTACAGCGACAATTTGCAAAAGAAAATCCTAAAATTTAAAATCTAGGAAAAATACCCCCAAAAATATTCATCTATAAAACAAATTGTGGGTTATCCCGTTACACACACAATTAACTCTGCATTCACTCGGTACATATCTGGCAGCGAGCTTGCTTTTCTATTAACGTCCCTTATGAAAGGCTGTATGTGCTGAGTCGCTGCCAGAGACGGGGCTGACAGCTGCTCTCCCACTAAGCAGTAACTGCACCTACGCTGCCTGGCAAAGCAGCAGCTCGGAATCCTCTTCTCCCTGCCCAGGCACCCTTCGAAGGGAAAGGATCTGAAATGAATTGAAGAGGCTGAAACATTTCCACCTTTCTGATAAACACGGAAAGCGGAGGTGAAAACAGGGAGGGGGGAGAGCACGGCCAAGTTTCCCTCTTTAGCTAACGGAAAAATTTAAGGAAAAGTTTATTTAGAATTGTTTTTCTTTTCTATTAATTGGCTAAAAAAAAAAATCAGCAGTAAGTATATAGTTTTCCCTGGGTCTATCGTTCAGATAAGGTGATAAAGATGCTCACAGTGGTTGGTGGAAGCTCCCTGCTGGCCATATTACACCACATTAATCCAGATTCCCCCCAAAATAGCAAAGTCAGAACAGTAAGAGCCGAGCCATGTTTAACTGGCAGACACGCTACGATCATGCAGTGCTGTACACACACACACACTCCCAAAAAAAATCCCCAACCCAGACTTTGGAAGTTGACTGAGTTTCCCATCTGCATAGTCTGGTTATGAGCAGTGACTCCAAGAGCCCATAAGAGAAGGTATCGCTGGGGTCACCCTGCTCTGGCTCCCTCCTTTCCACCACCGGGCTCGGGCTGGGTCATCTTGAGAGGGAGCCAAATGCTGCAAATGCAGCTGCCAAGCGGAAAAATAAGGTGAAGGAAGAGAAGGAAGGGAATATCCCTTCCTTCCACACCAGAAGGCCAAAGTCCACAGCTCAAGGGCACAAGGGTCGACTCCCCAAGGCCTCGCTTCCAGTGGAGGGAACATAAAGATGTCCAAGTGATGGACAACACAGGGAAAGGATGGAAAACCTGTAGAGTTAACACAGGAGGAGGGTGGGAAGAGCAGAATGAGCCCTGAAGGGTGAGGAAGAGAGGGAACAAACCGTGCAGACACGTTTTCTGTTACCAATTGGCAGTTCACAGGCATAAATAATTTTATGCACCTGCAATTCCAAAAATACCCCAAAAATTAAAACCATCACATGCTGCAAACGAAGCACTGAGCAGTTTTAGGTACGGCGGCGTATAGAAAGAAGAATACCTACCCTGGCCCTTGTGGTTAACTTCTTTAGCAGCAATCACTTTGTTTATAACAGTCTGAAGGAAATCATTCTCCCCTGCCACCCTGGGTGAAAAACGGGATGATATGTTCAGCTGCTTGTGTCGAATGGCGTCATCCAACGCTAGCCTGGAGGATGCACATGACGACCAACACCAGGAAACAAAGGGTCACAGAAAACCAGAAGTCACAGTAACAAGGGAAACACAAAAGATCGTATCATAGTTGTGACACAGAGTATTTATTAGTCAACGCAAGACAAAGGACAGGAAAGGTAACAAGAAAGACAGAGGAAGATCATTAATCAGAAGAAGTACTACCACCGAGAAGTACAGCGCGGTGTCACTTCTCCCTTCAGGGACACGCAGGTACAGGCCCCAGGGACGCTTTGCATGGACAAGAAGGATGTCTCCCACCCCAGAAATCTTCTGTTAAGCAGTGAAAACCTAGTTTCTCTTTAAGATATATATATCTATACAGCAAAGTGGCCCTGCAACACCTCCAGCGTCACGCTGGTCCATAGGTTAAGCAGCAGCACACCCCGTTCGAAGGCAAAGCTACCATAAACCTCACAGAAACGGCACAGGAAAGGAAAGCAGATAATCCAAAGATACTGTTAAACTTGAATAAATGAAAAGATGAAAAGTATAAATGAACAGCAGCATTAAGTGTCATTTAAGTAATCTCGCCAAGTGCTTTTGACAGCCATTGTGTTGGTGGCTAGTGAATGAATACAAACAGAGAGAGATGGGGAAACAGAAGTGCATGTGGTACAACAGAAGCAAAGCCTGGAATGAGAAGGAAAACGTGGCTCATATACACAGCCTAAGCCTAGGTTGGCAATAACGACACCAGCATTCTTTGTGTGTTCTCACATTATTCAGACTCTTTGGAAGATACTTTTTCAGAAAAACGTTTTAATTTAGTGCAGAATAAAAAGAAAAAAATAAAGCACATTGTACATCTTTTCAAAAAGCTGATTTATATATACAGGAAAAAATAAATCAGTGTTAATGGAGCAGAAAACTAGATGTTCCATTAGCATCCACTTTGATACACAAAGATTCATTTTCATTGCATACTTCCACACACGCTAAAAAATAAGCTTGCTATTGTTTACCACACAATAAACACATCATGAATGCACTCTTCCCTAAAAACTCCCATTTTCCTTGAAAAAAATGGGATTGTACTTCTGATTTTCACATTAACACCCCTGCACCACTCCAGCGAGAGCACTGTGGGCAAAGGAAACCCTCTCAGAGAGGAGGCCTCACCCTGCTGGGCTCCTCCCAGCACCTGCAGACCCTGCCATCCCACCGGCAGCCCTACACCATCAAACCACAAGGGCTTCCCAAATTATTCAGAACAGGCTTAAAACAGGCTTAAAGTTAATTTAAGACTACATTATTTCAAGCTTCTTTCCTGTATATATATTATTAAAAGCCCCCTGTATCTCCATTAGTACATTAATCAAGGATTGTAGCTCACATAACTAAGTCTTGCCTTTCCGAACAGATGGCAGCCTAATATTTCACACAATGGGATAAGCTAGGCTTTCATCTTTTATGCATATTTGACTTATCCCTTCAACCTTTCCCAACGTTGTGGAATAAAAGAGAAAAGACCCCAAGAACTATGGATGGATCACAGTATTTGCCACACGCTCTCATTTATGTTCATTAGGTTTTACTCCCAAGGGCACACATTTACACACAAAAGTTCAGGCTACTGAACCCAGATTTCTTAATACGATTTTGTGGCTTGAAGTCCAAACTGATCCTGGTTGTTATGTTAAATTTATACATGTCTGTACTTTAAAGGACACTGACTCTGTATTTTCTATTAGCTAATTAAATTATTGTAAAATAGTTCTCTATCAAACGCCACATCAGCAATATTAGAGTCTGCGTGGAAAGGTTTGCAGGTCTAGAGGACTGGAATTAAGACCAGGTCTATGTACCTCCTGCTATACCTACTGTAGGAGGTCTATCAGGCCATCCTTCAAATTCTCAACTTCTGCTTTTACTCTGGTTACTGTAGCTCCTACTAGGAAATTAAACTGCTAATAAGAAAAAGATAAATGTTATGATTACTAATTTCATAGGAGTCACCTGCAGTGGGTGTTGGTAATGCTGCTGGTCTTTATCCATCTCAGGTAGAGCTAAAACCAGCAATGCCCTTATTTTAAGCATTTCACCTTACACAGTATCACCCTGACGTCTTTCAACAAAAAGGAAGAAAGCCTCTAAACCAGAAATGCTTTAAACTTAGGACTCCAAAAAATAAAAGTTTCTGGGGCTATCACTCTCCTAACTAAAGGGAAATCATCAAGAAGTAATATTAGTAAGTACTACTCAAGATAGAAGACCACACTGAAACAGACTTCTGAATATCTAGAGAATACTTCTTCCACTCAAAAGTTTACAATTCTGGGTTTTTAAATGAAAGTTAAAATCCTAATTCTTTCACTTCTACGTATTCTTTAAACTATCCCCTACTTACGGTTGAAATGGTATGAAGTGCTGTTTGTCCTCATCGTCCACCTTCCCATTAATTATGTCAGTAACATCCATCACTGAAAAATAAACCAAAAGGTACTGAGTTAACTGATGACCATGGGCAGAGGGATGCTGAGGGAATACCCCTGAAGACAGGAAGCAACAGCAACTCAGGAGAGAGATGGAGTTAACAGTCCAATTCCAGAATTTTCACAGAATCACAGAATATCAGGGATTGGAAGGGACCTTGAAAGATCATCTAGTCCAATCCCCCTGCCAGAGCAGGAACACCGAGATCAGGTCACACAGGAAACAGGTTTGGAATTTCTCCAAGGGAGGAGACTCCACAACCTCCCTGGGCAGCCCCTTCCACTGTTCCCTCACCCTCACTGTAAAGAAGTTTTTTTCTCATATTTAAGTGGAACCTCCTCTGTTCCAGCTTGCACCCATTGCCCCTTGTCCTGTCATTGGATGTCACCGAGAAGAGCCGGGCTCCATCCTCCTGACACTCACCCTTTACATATTTATAAACGTTAATAAGGTCCCCCCTCAGCCTCCTCTTCTCCAAGCTAAAGAGACCCAGCTCCCTCAGCCTTTCCTCGTACGGGAGAAGCTCCACTCCCTTCATCTTTGTGGCTCTGCCCTGGACTCTCTCAAGCAGTTCCCTGTCCTTGAACTGAGGGGCCCAGAACTGGACACCATATTCCAGATGTGGTCCCAGGGCAGAGTAGAGGGAGAGGAGAACTTCTCTAAACCTACTAACCACCCCCTTCTAATACACCCCAGGATGCCATTGGCCTTCTTGGCCAGAAGGGCACGGTGCTGGCTCACGGTCATCCTGCTGCCCACCAGGATCCCCAGGTCCCTTTCCCCTGCACTGCTCTCCAACAGGTCAGTTCCCAACTTATACTGCGACGTGGGGTTGCTCTTGCCCAGATGCCAGACTCCACATTTGCCCTTATTCTATTTCATTAAATTTCTCCCCACTCAACTCTCCTGGAGAATAACATCATGTGGCAAATAAACTTTGGCACCTTTAGCTAAACAAGAGCCCGGAAAGCGACAGTCAACTCTGCAACACAGCGATGGCTCTGATTAACCTGAAGCAATTCTGAGTCTAGACAACCCCAGGGGAGTTTCATGCCCTGACTTTCTGTGCAGGAATACAGTGTGACACAGAGAGATCCAGCGCACAGAGCGTTACCTGCTACTCCAAAGGGTCGCCGCAGCCCAGAGGTCAATTTCCGAGTGTTGTTGTCCCTCAGCTCCATCCTCCCCACTCGCACAATCTGACAGACAAAGCTGATTTTTTCTCTTTTCAGGTCTTTGCTGCCCAGGTCCTAGAAACAGAAGTTTCTTCAGATTACTTTACAATAATTGAACTTCCAGTGCCACGTGAGTAAGGCAGAGGGTTTGCGGTTCAGAACTCGCCCTCCCTGTGCCAGCCTTTAGCACCGGGGCAGCTATTCTCAGAGCAAAGGGATTTTTGTAACTGTACTGAAATGTCTTGACTTTGGTGTAATCAATGGCTTAGGAGACCAACTCATTTCTGCTAAGTTAAAACTTCAGAGACGAATGTTGGATCTAGTCAGATGCTGAGAATTTTTAGCAGCCACTTATGAGAAACAGCTCACGTGAGCCTTCACCAGGACCGCTGCCCGCAGAGGTAATACCACCCTGTTTACATACAGAACACTACATTCCTCAGTTACATGAAACCAGTGCTTTAACATCTGCCAGCTGAGCCAAGGGCACACACTTACAGTGAACACCGCTCGGAGGTTGTGCAATCTGTCTATATCTTTGGGGAGTCCACAGCTTGACCATCGCACCAGGTAGTTCTCACTGAAAGAACAATCATTTTTAAGGACTTTTGGTTTAAATGGCTTCCTTTAACATAAGCAGATACAACCAACTTGGGAATTTATTACAGAAGAGTATTCTAAACCCAACCTACTTCCCCTAAATAAATGAATATTGACTTGCTGGAGAGCTGGAATTTCATTTTGTGTAGAACATTTATAGAAAGCAAGCAACTCTACAGCAAGAAAGTGTAAGAACTTCTTTAAGAAGCTGGGGATGTAGAAACCAAATGCTCAGATTAGTGCCAAGGCTGTTGCCAACCAAGGACATGAAGGCTTGCAGGTGTGTTTGGGTCTCAGGCTCTGCTGAAAATAATCATAGAATCATTCAGGTTGGAAGAGACCCTTGGGATCATCAAGTCCAACCAACAGCCCTACTCTACAAGTTCTCCCCTACACCAGATCCCTCAACACCACATCTAATCTACTCTTAAACACAGTCAGGGAGGGTGACTCCACCACCTCCTTGGGCAGCTGATTCCACTGACTGACCACTCTCTCTGTGAAAAACTTTTTCCTCATGTCCAGCCTAACCCTACCCTGCTGCAGCTTGCAGCCATTCCCTCTTGTTCTGTCGTTCATTGCCCGTGAGAAGAGACCAGCACCAACCTCCCTACAATGCCCTTTCAAGCAGTTGTAGAGAGTGATGAGGTCTCCCCTCAGCCTCCTGAAGATACTTCCCAGATGACCCTGTCCCTGTGCACTTCCCAGAAATCTGACTTCCATAAACCCTCTCCCCCTGCAAAACTACCTCACCACTATCACTGAGCAAGCACAGATTACGGGGTGCACCCAGGAGCACACTAACCTGATAAATTTCAATTCCAGTGGATCATACAGAGACATCAGGACTTCAGCATCTTCTCCTATTTTACAGACTACGTTTTTTAAATTGACAAATAAAGCAAATGAAGGAGTGGCAGCAAACTTGGCTTGTCTGTTGATATCGATATTCTGTTTCTGAGACTGTAATTCAAGAACAGAACAAACTGAAGTTTAACTTAGTCTAACAAATATCCACTCTAAAACATTCTCAAGACCTTTCAGACAGAAGCAGAGGGGGTTTTCTGTCAAGAGTCTACCCCTGTGATCTTTGTACTAAGATTTAAGACAAAATGCATTTTCTGGATCTGTCTTGTAGTGCCACAGCATAAGGAGAAAGAAAGAAAGGAAAGAGGGGGGGAATAAGGGAGGCCAAAAAAGAGAGTTATCTTCACTTATCAAAAAAAAATGCTATTTCTACAGGTTGCCAACCCCTCAGACCTCAGCTCCCATAAACTTTCCACAAACTCCTTTCTCCAACCAGAAGGGAAGAAGGCACCTGGGATACAAATGAAAACTGGCTGAGGCTGGGACAAAGAAACAACCTGGCAAAAATTGAATAGCTTAAATCCCATCAGAACTCATGCATTTTTACACCAAGTTTGGCACGGGCTGCAAGCCTGCATACGGCCCACACAACTCCAGAGGATGCAGTAACTCATGAAGCTGCACTAACGCGGTGAGAGAGGCTCCTCAGGAAGAGCACGCTCCAGTAACTGCTGCTGAGACGAGCAGGGCTTCCTTCTCATAAATATAGGTATTAGAATTGGAAAGAAGCTGACTGTTCAAGCCCGAGAACGCCTTTAAAGATGCGCTCTTTATTCCAACAAAGAGACTTTCAGGACCGACATCCAGAAATCATACAAACGTAATGAGGCCATTATTCCATTTGATTCTCAAAAATAAACCCTCACGACAACCTGACACACAAACCTGCCACGTGCCTACAAACCCTCTGCTCTTTTCCTACAAACACAGTCAATTTACTGGTATTGGTCTTCACCACAAATTCTAAGCCCTTTAAAGGGTGGAAGAGAACCTAAGACGTAGAAGCCTGATAACTCTTCACATATATCTCAAACTCTTCATTATAGGTACTAAAAATGTCACCTTACACTTATGTTTCAAAGCTACAGTGCATGGTATATCTTACTTTTTCTTCCTGTAGCCTCTCTTCAACTTGCTTGGAAGCTATTTCATGTGCTCTGAAGAGGCTGATGGTGCTGGTCTGCTCTGGGTCCAGGATGTTGCCATCTTCATCTCTAACGACCAGATCTAAATCCAGAATTCTAAACAAACACACACACAAACATGCTTGTGAACCAACAGTGCTGAAACAAACGCTTAAAACACACCTGCCCAGGGTTTAAAGTTGAAGACATGTACACCTGACACGTGGGTAAAAAAAAACAGTAAATATTTGCTTCACAATAGAACAATTCAACACGTCAGCAACTCGAGATAACCACCTCTGGCTGGAAATCCCTTTTTCCCCTAGAGCAGAAAGAAGCCACGTAAATGAAGTAGCAGAACAGCCGGGGAAGTCATTTCTTAAACAACCAGATCTGCAAGAAACTTTGTCGGCTCCTCCCATTCATCAGGCAGTTTGAACAACCAACCACAGTCACACCACGTGCACATTGGTCAGTTCATTCCATCCCCTCCCCATTCTCCCCCCAAAATAATAGGCATTTTCATGTTTTAGCAAATTCCTACAAGAAGTTAGAAGGCATCAGTTGTTTCCCTTTACTTAAATGGGAAGCCAGATTTCTGCCAGCAGGGAGCTAACATCCAGGATTAGCTTCTGTAGAGAGGAAGGTTTCTCCCATAATCAAATCCAGTCTTAGGAACTAGATTTCAGTTTTCCACAATAGCAAGGTGATGGCAGAAGAACCAAGAACAAACAAATAATCATGTCTTGATTGATCCACAATTCTCTGCTGATCTTCCCTAAGACCGAGCTCCTCACCTCTGCTTTGGTACATATGATCCCTATTTTCTTCTTCTAACTCTGTATTCACTCCTCATGATGGAGCTGCTGTAACTTTGGGTTTGAAATATGTTTGATCACCCAGCTTGAATCAAATTTGTGGTGTCTGGCAAGTCACAGAGGTTCACAGTTTATCTGAGAGTGAGTCATGACCCACAATCACTTGAAAAGAAGCACAGGAGCTATGGAAGATGGGTGCAGCAAAGGGCCACGAAGATAATCAGAGGGCTGGAGCACCTCTACTATGGAGACAAGCTGAGAGAAGAGAAGGCTCTGGGGAGACCTTATAATGGCATTCCAGTACCTGAAGTGGCTACAGGAGAGATGAGGAGGGACTCTTGATCAGGGAGGGGAGCCATAGGACATAGGAAAAAGGTTTTAAATTGAAAGAGGGGAGATTTAGACTAGATATCAGAAAGAACTTCTCTGCTATGAGGGTGGTGAGACCCTGGCCCAGGTTGCCCAGAGAAGCTTTGGCTGCCCCATCCCCGAGGTGGGGGAAATAGTGGTGCAGGTTGGACGAGGCTTGGAGCAACCTGGTTTGGTGGGAGGTGTCACTGCCCAGGGCAGGGGGTTGGAACTCAGTGATCTTCAAGGTCCCTTCCAACCCAAACCATTCTGTGATTCTATGACAAGGAGCACTCCTCATCCTTCCCTGGCAAGATGGAAACCTGGAGGTCTGGAAGCCTTGAGAGAACCCAACTCATTGCACTGTGTTAATTGAAAGGTGGACAAACACCACTCAGACAAGCTGCAGAGTGCAGGCAGCAGCTCAGTAAGAAACACCTCAAGCTCTACACTGTAATTGGAACTAGTCATCATGAAACTCTCTTCAGCATCCCTGGACCCCCAAGCTCCCAGATGAGTTTTTTAGTTAGAAAGCGGTTTCATCATTGAAGCCAAACTGAAAAGCAGCCAAAATCATCTTGCCCCCCCCAACTACCATTTCCTGAACAGCAGGAGATACATCCACCTTCCACTTGTACCGTAACCACCAGCCCTGGGCAAACAAGAGCAAAGTCCTTCTGCAGGGGAACATGTAACTCAGAAGTTCTGAGAAAAGATCCATCCCTCGACCTACCACACTCCACCCACCAGGGCAAGAACCTTTGCACAGGCTGTCAGGTAAGCACAAGCAAACACTCCTTTGAGTTAATTTCGCTGGTTTGTCCTTTTAACTTGCAAATGACACCTGGAAAACAATAATTGCAATTCTTTTGCCAAGTGTCCCAGTTGCAGATTTGTGCAACTGAACAAAACAAAACAAAAAAAAGAATAAAAAAATGTTTTTACAACAGAACTACCTGACCCAATTCCGAAAAACATTCAAAATACAACCTCATAAGGGCATTTGTACTTTCTCAGTCAGTTTGACAACACTCAGTGAGCTGATTGTCTTTATTTACAGAAAAAAAAAACCCAATCTTATTTACAAATCAGTGTTTCACAAAACAGGAAAAGCGAGGATTGATTTGATTAGATCAGAAAACACTCCTAAGTCCCATAATGAATTCATTCTGTCTGGATATTGAAATCATCACCGGTGCTTATTTAAGACAAAAGTGAATGTATGACTACACTGAAACATATGGTACCTTTCAGTGGTGAGCATTTACTCAGAAGCTGGAACTCGCTTCCCTCCTGTACTCCACGGAGAGCGCTCTGATCACTTAATTAGTCCATCAGAACAATATGAATATAAAGCACAGCACAAGATGTTCCACTGTACTTGAACGCCGAGCATCTGGAGGTTGTTCAGAGTAACTTTACCCAACTCCTTGGCCAGATGGTAAAATACAGTAGCCAAACAAATAATATCAACAGCATCTGGTTAATTGTCTGCTGAGGTACAGCAGTTCATACCTTGGATTATAAATGCTAATTATGGGCCACGTGCAGTTCCGGATGATTTTAGTATTATTAATTTGAGGAGGGAAACAAAAAAGTCACAACTTTTGCACATAAAACGCATGAACAGAAATAGTGCAAATTTGGCAGTTCTTAAGGAATAAAACCCCAATAGCTGAGTTATTTACATCACAAGGGATGTAAAGAGGGGCTGGCTGAACACTCTCCCGGTCCCCAGGTGCGCAGCCCTACGCTGCCTCTCGGTATTCAGCACACCGCTCCAAATCAGCTCCCGGTTGAAGACCAAGAGACATTTTCTCATTTTCAATCAAAATGCAAAGTCAGGACTGCAGAGACAAGGTGAGACCTCAAACTTGTATTTAACAAAAAGAAAACTGCTTAAATCCAGCCCACTGCTTGAAGAGAGAACATGCCTGAACGACCAACACACCCGAGGTATGCACCCTGTACTGCTGTCTCCTTCGTTCTGCTAAATATTTCCATCACAATTTCCATTGTTTCCTGTTAAAATGATAATTTCTTTTAGTGTATCTGTCTGCTAATCCTCTGGTACGAGCTGGATGTTACCTAAGCAGAGGTACAATGAGCTAAATGATGCTTTCGAGTCAAATCCTTCAACATCACACCAAGGCTACGTGACTTCGGGGCCCAGGCAGCTGGTGGTGTCGAGAAGGTGAGTAGAGTTTAAAGTGTATCGGGAATGGAGGCAGCTTTTCCACTTTTCACTTGACCTTAACAGCTTCACACCAGTATCAAACTGATAGTACCATCAAATGATAGAGGTACACACAGATTCCACTCCACATAATTTGCACTACACTTTAAAGATCCTATACAGTTAATTCTTAGAATCATAGAATCATAGAATCATTTAGGTTGGAAGAGACCCCTGGGATCATCAAGTCCAACCATCAGCCCTACTCTACAAGTTCTCCCCTACACTAGATCCCTCAACACCACATCTAATCTACTCTGAAACACAGTCAGGGATGGGGACTCCACCACCTCCCTGGGCAGCTGATTCCAACCTTGCTGATTCTTAACCTTGCTCTAACAGGACTACTACCACAGCACGACCACATCTCAATAAACTGAGGAGTAAAAAGAATAATATCTATTACACAAGCTGATTCAGTCTTAAGCATAAACCCTTGGAAAATACTGTTCACAAACCTGTTGCCATAATCAATTTTGGCAGTCACTTTCTTTTTCAGTTCTTTGAGCTCATCCTGGGGCAGGGTCCCGGAGAGAATTTGGGATCTCCACTCAATGAGGTCATAGATCATGTGCCGCACATTGCGAAACATTTCTCTGTTGTCTTGCTGTTTGGAGGAAAAAGATGGATGGAAGTTAGTTTTGAAATCTTCTGAGCATCATTTAAATACATATAATAAACTGCAATTATAAAATATCAATTAAAAAGGACAAAAGTCTACGATTAGCTCTAAAATAGGAGCCCAGAACACTGCATACAAAGGCTCTTCCACTCTGCTGCAGGTATCCTCACGAGTGTAAATGCTTGTGTTTATGGTACCTTAAAAGCCAGATCGTGCTGAATTCAGAAGTAATTCAAGGGAAAGATAGTCTTTTCTTGGTTCAGAGTAACTTTATTCAATGACCCTCTGCACTGAGTACAGCAGGACTGAAAGTGGTGCATTTTAACAGCAAAAGGCTCAAATTCTGAAATGCTCCATCTGCAACACATTACAGAATCCTTTGCCCTCCCCAGTTAAACCTTCAGAATAACACTTCAGAACTCCTCAGCCACAAAGCCAAGGGCAGCACTGGCTCAGGAGCCCTCCAGCAACGTCATCTGATGGGAAGGGAAAAGCCAGGAAAGCACTAAACCTTCCAAGTTAAATCCCTTCGTTGTTCATAAAGGCTGGAACTCTTCAACAGCGCAGAGCAGCACACACAAACCTTCCTTGGCAAGACTCAGGAAGACAAATTTCCAGCCTTACAACAGAACAAACCTCTTTTGCAGAGTATTTTCTGTTTGTGTGCCCATACACACGTGCATTCAGAGACAACTGGCCAAATCTTTAACCACCAAACAGAACACACCGCGTTGGTTTAAGCTGTGGACCGTCCACAAACACAACAATTTTAGCACAAACCCACTGAAAAAAACAAACCAAAAGCCCACACTGAAGTTGCAGAATTTTAATTGTGAAAGATATTATTGAGACAAAGACAACATAGAGGCCCCAAATGCTTTGATCTTACCCAGAAGCAGCCCTCTTATTGCCTTCACAGCCCTCAAAACCTAAGGCATTAGTTCAAAGATTACACTTTTCTAAACCCCCTACATCAATTAATTATTCAGTCACTGTCTTTCATTCAGATTTCACCCAGGCCTTATTTGACTGAAACCAACTGGAATAATTAAATAACAGAAATAAAATTCTCTGCCTTCTACAAAAGACAACAAACAACTACAGAAGGTGCAGGAAAAGGGTAGGAAAAGTCAGACTCCGGGGAAAAAAAACTACCTCACTGTGAAACTTAAAGGCTTCAGTCTGTTCAGACTTTCAAAAAGCTGACTTGATTATAGTGCAAGAACCTTCACAGAGAGAAAATACCCGTTATTAAAAGCTCTCTAATGTAGCAGAGAAAGACACAACAGGCACATATGGCTGGAAGCTAAATACAGACGAATCCAAATGGGAAAGAGGTTTGTGATTTTCGATGCTGCAGGCAATCAGAAACTGGGGAGATAAAGAACATGCCACGGCCTCTGCTAGCTGAAAATCAAAACTGAACACCTATTCAAAATTCAAACACACAAATTATGAACTGAAAAAAGGCATAAATGTGGTCATTTAGCGACTTTTGATATGCAAGAAACTGACAACATGGAATATCTCTCCAGTCTGCAGATTGACCGGTTTGAAACCAGCTACCTCCAGTAAAGCAAATCTCCCTTGAAAAGCCAGTCCTGTGGCACCAATGCTCTTTTTGACAGTTGTCCACACACCATTAACCTAACAGATACCCTTCACATATAAATAATAAACTCATTAAGTGATCTATCAACTCAGAGTAGAGCTGTAACAGGGACTGGAACCCTTTCTGCTACTGAAATGAGACCACCGGCACATCACACCTCGCCTGCTCTGGAATCCAAAGTCATTAGCAAAGCACAACAATACTGTTCAGCTCTTCATGGAAGTCAACCAAAACTTCCAACAGTGTCTCTTCCTATTCCTCCTTTCTGATTATAAAGGTCCCACAACCAAGTCTTGAGCAGAACTGCAAGTGGATAGTACCCGATTTCATACTCAGGATAATCCCCCTTAAAAAAGGCATCAGGGTCAAAATGTAACCGATCCTGTCCCCAGCAGCGGAACCAAGGGCAAAGCTGTTCTCAGGGCCCTCTCAAGATCCTGCTCCTCATTTTCTTCTGCCTGCCTACTGCTTCCTTGCTCCCCAAAACACTCCACAATGTCTGCTTGGAACTTAAGCATAGGAAAATAAATCAGGGACCTAAGAACTTAAAGTCAGGTTAAATCAGGGAAAAAACGCTTCAAGTACTGAGAGATAAAAGGTCAAAGACACACAATGATGATTTTTCAAAGGTTTAAATTTACATCCTCAACATCAAATACTCCTTTTTTTCATAAGATATATCAACAGTCTTAAACAGTTTCCTTCATTTCTTTAACACAATTGTCTATAGATTTGGAAATATCTAATATATACCTTAAAAATCCCATGTGTTCTGTATAATAGCGCCCCATGAAAAAGGGGTCAGAATCGCCCCACAATTTGTTTCTGGATCAAGGTAACACTCTGTAAAAACCTGATTCTGCATAAGAAATAGAGTATTTGAGAAAACACTCAAAGGAAACAGTACTGAGTTTTGTGCCATAACACAGAGGATGCTAAATGGCTTTTCGGGGCTAGAAGCAGCCTCTAGAAACAGCAAGAGAAGCGGAATTTTATTGGAAGTTCCTTCATACTTCTCCCTCTCAGCATCACTCTGTTCACAAACCGCACCACAGAATCATCTCAGAATCATCTCAGAATCACATCCTGCTGTAAATGCTTTCCTCAGTCCATACTTACAACATATAGCTGTCGCCATATTATAGACCATTCCCGCAGCGTGGTGGTCACCTCCTGGATCAGGGGCAGCTCGTTGGGAATGACCGTTTCATGTTGTCTTGAAAGGAAGAGGAAAGGGCAGTTTGAATCAAGCACTGGTTTCGTTGGGACGGCAGAACCATCTCTGAGAAGGAACTGCCCATTTCCTAAGACAATTCCATAACAACAGGCTTGAAAACAACAACACCACGTTTATTGTCAGCTCCAGAGCAGCAACGTGCACCAGGGCGGCCAGGTGACATACTGGGCTCTTTGGTGGCCTGAGGCTGTGCTGCCTCCCCTCACCACCTTATTCTTATCATAGGTAAGGGTATGGATCCATAGCTCATGACACTAGTTGTTATTGAGGTACTAATTTCACACAAAGCAACCAAAACAAAAGCCAGATACACACAACCCCCAATGCCATGAATAATTATTTATTTTTTAAAAAAATACTGGTCTTGCAAAGAAAAGTGAAGCTTGCAAGTCATCTCCAATAAGTTTCTCCAGGACTTCTTCTAAAATCGTGCCATGAAAGTAAGAAACAACAGCCAGACCTTTTAATATTTCAGAAGCAGGGTACTTAAAGGCAGTTTTGTAATCAGCAAGAAAGATGTCATTATGCAGCAATCTCATGATTAGTAGTTTTATCATTTACATATTTAACAGTGTATAAAAATAAATCAGGCACAAAGGAATAAAATATTTTAATCCTGTTTCACACATTTCATACCTGGCTAATTATTTATTAATTTCAGACAACATTTTTTCCCGGGGTTTGGGCTTGGGCTTTTTTTCCCCTGTTTAATTAAACTCTTGTATTGATTTTATGAACTTTCACATGCATGTCCAGCAATACTGATTTTATATATCAAGATCTGAATGTTAAGAGCTGTTAAATAATAAAGAACAGCCCAAACTATTTAGTGTCACCCACGTCAGGCAAGGGAGCAGGAGAATCACAAAGGGAACGATTCAACAGAACAAGTCTGTGAGGCAGAGAACCATGCCTGGCTAATGGCTTTCAGTGAAGAGTCCAGTCTAGAAGACTTACTGAAGAGGGAATTAAGATACTACTTAAATTACATCTGCATAAACAAAAAGTGTCTCATCTCAAAGGCCTCTTTTAATATAGCAGTCAAAACCCATAAGGCTCAAGGGCTGGAAGATAAAAAAAGATTGGGAAAACTGAAATTCGAACTCAGGCAGGGGGCAGGGAGTGGAGGAAGTTCATCTCAGTAATTATTGGTCAAGAAAGTAATAAAAGTTATAAACAATAATGGTAAAATATTAATTCTCCTGAAACACTTACATTACTACAGAGAAGGTTATGCTTTTGCTCAACTACAGGGCGATGCAGCCAAGGACAGCAGTAGCCAGAAGCACCGCTGACGACAGCACCTTGGAACCTCAGGTGAGTTTCCAATTGCAAACTTTATTATAACACACAGAAATTATGTGGATACAAACAGGAAAAGGGATTTTCATTATTTTCAGATCAAACTTACCCTTTGCCTTCAACTATCGCTTCCTTGAGGTGTATAAATGAGGCAGGAAATATGCCCTTTGAGAGAGAGGGAGAGGGAAAAAAACCAAAATATTTTCAATAAGCAGTTGTATACAACATTTTATCTATTACCTAAAAATATGCCAAGACACACTGCCCAGGCTGCAGAGCCATTCACGTCCTCGTCAGCGTTGGAACAGTTGCATTCTGGTGCTCTGTTTTTTCTCTTTAATGCACATTTATATTCTGTGCAGCATGTCCTACCACACAGGGGTTATTGTAACCTTGGCAAACGCAGACTCAGTGTTTTTAAACTTCTCTTCACAATATCAAAGCAAACAGCAGCGATGCCCTGTCACAACCAGCCCTACAAAGGGGCCTTTCCTCCCCCAGTTCAAGGTAGGGTTTTCCGCGACTCTCCACATCCCTGGATAATAGACACAAATTAAAACAGACTTGATTTTGAAAGCATGAAAGACAGATGATTTTAAATAGATCTACTCTAAAATGGCATTTTGCCCGTAATCCGGCTCTGCTGTTTGCTTTCCCTCACGTCTAACCAAGCTTTTCTGTCACAGAGTCACAGAAACACAAGGTTGGAAAGGACCTACAAGATCATCCAGTCCAACCATCCTCCTGTCACCAATAACACCCACTGAGCTACTAAATCATGGCTTGTAGCACCTCGTCCAGATGGTTCTTGAACACCACCAGGGACGGTGACTCCACCACCTCCCTGGGCAGGTCACTCCAGTGCCTGACCACTCCTGGGGAGAGGAGGTTTTTCCTGACATCTAAATCTCCTCTGGCACAACTTGTGGCCATTCCCTTGAGTCTTATCATGAGTTATCTGGGTGAAGAGGCCAAGCCCTCCTCTTCACAACCTCCCTTCAGGAAGGTGTAGAGTGCCATGAGGTCTCCTCTGAGCCTCCTCTTCTCCAGACTAAACAATCCCAGCTCCCTCAGCCCTTCATCATAGGGCTTGTGCTCCAGACCCCTCACCAGTTTTGTTGCCCTTCTCTGGACACGTTCCAGGGCCTTGATGTCTTTCTTGTAGTGAGGGGCCCAAAACTGAACACAACCCTTTATTTTTAAAAAAAATTATTCAAGTTGAGGAAAAAAAAAACCTCACAGTTTTCAGATTGGAAAGCAAAAAAAATAAATATTCTTAGAAAGCAACAGAATCTGGGGGGGAACATGGGTGTCTGGAGGACATGTGTGTGCCTTTTAGTCCCACTAAACAAAATAAAAAGAGAGAAAATCACAGATAAACAGAACAAGCCCCATTTAGCAGGGGTCAGTCAACTGCAGCAACATGTGGAATTCATTTAAGGTGAGCAGAATGCGCAATTGCTTCTTCGGCTGTAGAAGACACGTTCATGAAATAAGGAATTTAGTGTATTCCCCAAAAAAAAAAGAAAGTATCAAAATAGAAAAGAAAACCCACAGAACTTGGTTAGGAACAGGGTGGGACGAACCAGGCAGCTTGGCTTGGTACTTTCAGACGTGGAGACACAACTCAGAAAGCGCCTCTGTGGGCAAACACTACATTTGAAGTGTTTTACTTTAAGCGAAAAGAAGAAGCAAACCCAGAGATCTTTTCATTCTGGTTAATTACTACTATAAAGTAAAACGCTAAAAATACAAAACACAATGTTATAAAGCTGTATTTGTGCTGTTTCCTTTCTTTTTATTTCAGAAAGGCTGCTATAAACAGCCCACTGAAAGCCTAACAACTAGGCAAAATTACACTGCAGATTACTCGCCCTCTCACTGGGAACGGCTTGAAATCAGGGTCTCTCTCTCCCTTATCACCTCCTGAGATGCAAACACATTTTAGGAGTAATAGGGTATTTAAGGGGCAGTGAAACAAAGTGTCAGCCTCCAAACTCATCAACCAGACTATAAAGTTCTGAGCTTTTTACTGAGCAAAGGCTCCGGTACAGCAGTCGCCGCAGAAAACAAGCCCATGCACACCGAGCCATCTATGGGGACTGTTCACACATACACCCTTTGGAACTGCAAAACAAAAATTACAAGCTGCAGCTCAGCTTTTGGGCCTTGCTAAAATGAATCTCAGTGAACTTGAAAAATCCCTCATTTACTGGGGGTGGAGGTGAGACACCCGCAGTTAGGGGAGAGCAGCCGACACGTGCTGAATCGCACCCTAACACGTGCCCCCAGTCTCCGCTCTGTCGACACACCCAACGCCGCAATACATCCCTGTCCAGAAGAAAAAGGAGCGCTCTGCTCTGGCAACACTCACCTTCTTGGATTTTTTTCGTAGTGTATAACCTCTGTACCAACCTAGGGAAAGGAAAAATAAAAGGGAAAAAGCTTGAAAAAGTTCATTAATGTCACACCCAGGAGCTGCTTTCTCCTCCACTCAACAGCGCCTTCACTCGGGTCTCCGACCCTGCTGCCCCCCCCCCACCAGAATTTAAGTTCTCCAAGGAATTAATGTCCTAGCTGAAACTGGCCTTCTCAGGAGGCATGATGATGATCAAACCGATGGAGAAGAGCACGTGACACTGATGGAGTTTTACACCATGGGTTTAATTGTCATTCCTTTCGCTCCCGTTGGTAATTTACCAACAAACACAAACCAGCTGGTGAGCACCGACTTTACAAAGCTGTGCTATTTGACCAGCTCCATTCTAAAACTCATTTATGCACTGCAAATGCCAATTTTGCAATGTAACTCTTTGCTATTCGCAGCAGAAAACAAGAATAGTTTGGGATTTACGATTATCAAAATATCAAAGCAAGGAAACCCCGCTCCAGGGAGGGTTTGGTGAACCCTATTTACTACACACCCAGACACCATATTTGCTCCACTAAAAACCAAACCAAACCTAACAAAACCCACCAAAAGCTGCAACCAACAACTAAACATTCCCACAGTATCACGAACAACTTATTTGAAAGCACTCATCTGGGGACCCCAGACCCCCTTCCCGCAGCAGCTCTCGGAGCGAGCTCCTGTTCAAACACGCAGGCTCGGTGACTCTGGGATGTAATAGCCAGTCACCTTCATCAGCCACAGTCAGTGATCTCACATTCCGTTTGCCCGTGCCACCAAACAACAAAAAGAAGAAAGAATTAAGAAAATAAAAGATGAGGCAGGTACTAATGCAGACCGTGGCACATATCTGCTATGAAATACAGTCCTTGCAAGATGAAGGATGTTCATTAAGTCGGGTGGCTTCGCTGTTTGGCTTCTCCCGTAAAGCTCATGTGAGAAGGCGCCAGAGGAAGTTTTCTAACTGGAAAATAAAACTGTCTGCAATTCTACCTGAAAGAAAAAGATATTAACTTGCCATTCAAGAGCAAATATTCTGGAAAGTAGCTTTTAAATGCTGAGATTTATCAGTGAAACTTGCACATTGGTTTCCGATCTCAAAACTCATGCAAAAATACCGGCTTTTTTGCAACAAGACTCCACCTTTACAGGATCCACATGGAGTTATTTGTGCCAACATCTCCCTTGAAAAAATAACATTTGCTTTGATTTTAATATCTGAAGTTTAAAGAAAATACGTATTCAAAAATAAATTATATGTACAGATAAAAATAAATAACATTTTAAACACCTAGAATCATAGAATCATTTAGGTTGGAAGAGACCCCTGGGATCATCAAGTCCAACCATCAGCCCTACTCTACAAGTTCTCCCCTACACCAGATCCCTCAACACCACATCCAATCTACTCTGAAACACAGTCAGGGATGGGGACTCCACCACCTCCCTGGGCAGCTGATTCCACTGACTGACCACTCTCTCTGGGAAAAACTTTTTCCTCATGTTCAGCCTAACCCTCCCCTGCTGCAGCTTGCAGCCATTCCCTCTTGTCCTGTCGCTCATTGCCCGTGAGAAGAGACCAGCACCAACCTCTCTCCAATGCCCTTTCAAGCAGTTGTAGAGAGGGATGAGGTCTCCCCTCAGCCTCCTCTTCCTCAAACTAAACAACCCCAACTCCCTCAATCGATCCTCATAAGCCTTATTCTCCAGGCCTCTCACCAGCTTCGTTGCCCTCCTCTGTACTCACTCCAGCACCTCACTATCTCTCGTGTTGAGGTGCCCAGAACTGGACACCAGACTCAAGGTGTGGCCTCACCAGTGCACCTAGGCAAAGTCCATCTCAGCAATCCATTCCAATACACGGTAGCAAGGTGAAATCCTGTCAAAACCTGCCTTTCCTTAAAACGGGTCTTCTGGACTATGAATCTGAGACCCAGCTCTCCCAGCTTCTTCCCATTCCCTCTCATCTGTAGAGAAAAGCCCAACTGAGCCAAGGTTTACCATAAGCTTTTCTCTGCAACAAAGAGGATTTAGGGGGATGAGAACCCAACATCAATCTACCACTTCAAACCCCAATAGAGGCTTATCAGTCTTCAAAACTACTCCTAACTTAAGAATTGTTACAAAAAACTAGTTAAAAAACCTAACAATTCTACACTGAGATGTGTAATACAGCAGGTATCAATGAAAGAAGCCAACTTTTTTCCCTCCACAATCTTAAATACAGGGAAAAGCAGTAGACCTTTGAGAAGCACAATCCCATCCTCAGCAAAAAGGCACTACTGACTCTTCAAATTACTTTTCTGTCCCATGCTCCTATTATTTGGGAGCTTTCCTTCAGACTGGCCCATCCCATCCAGCACAGCCTGCGTCAGCACAGGATGATGGCAGGGCAGTTCCCAGACACACACCTGGACTTCAGTGCAGATGCTACGAGACCCCCTGGGGCACAATCTACTCAAATTTTTTACAGAGGAACTTGAGAGATCAAAAAGGTCCAATAATTACCTAATAATGGCAGCTCTGTGAACAAGAGAGATAAGAATTATGGCACCTCATTTCCCATCACAGCAGGTACATAATGAGTAATCATTGTGTAAAACCTTTGGAAGAACATTAACGTATTTGCATTTCTTTCACCGTTAACTCATCCCATGTGCTTGAAGCCTAACAACCCTGAGAGTGAAGGGCCTTCCATTATTCAAGTCCAGGGGAGAAGCAAGTCACCTCCACTGTCCCTCTTAGTTGGCACCAGGCACGATTTGATGTGGTTTCACACACCCTATGCACGATTCCAACTCTCTCCCACGTTCATTAAATAAATCTACTTACATATAAAAGTACAAAGCCACACAGTATTTAAATTGTTCCATTTGCAATGAAAATTTCTGCATTATTCTATTTGTATTAAAGCATATAACGTCAGGTAACAGACCAAGTACTTTGCTTAGAGTCAAACTTGGCACTGCAGCCACAAACTGAACTCGGTAAGAAAATGCCAGCGGAGGAATAAGGAGAAAGCTCCCTCTCAGACTGATGAGCAGAGCTTGTTACTTTTGTTGAAATAACATCACTTGTTTTAGTAAATGTAACAATAATAACAATAAAAAAAAACCCAAACCTCTTAAACTGATATCTAAAACAAAGGAATGGCACAGGTGTACCAGAAGATGAATGGCCAGAGAAACAAACGGAATCAATACACTCAGTAAATCACATTTCCCCAAGATAATGAGCACTACACAGTATTTCAAACAAGCAGTTTAGCTACACGCTCCTGACACCTTCCCAAACTGCAGCACGCCATGAAATTCCCAGTCAAACACCTAAGGAAAGGCCTGTATTTCCCTGGATCAAGAGCTTGAAAAGCATTAGGACAATTTTCACATTCTGTTATCAAACTCAGCATTCAAATCCCCTTTTACACGGATCAAGGAGGAAAGATTTGGGCATATGTAACGGTTCTGCAGCTTCATGTCAAAACAAGTAAAGCCTCTGACAACCCTCAAATCAGTCCATGGTGCTGTAACACAGGTACCCATCTTATAAAGACAAACATAAATAATTTAGGACCCAGGTGACTTTCAAATTCAGATTAAACTTCTTTTAGCAGCAGGCTCTTCTGCATTGCTCGAGGGTATCCAAAAAGCATCTATCATTTCTCTAATGCAGAATAGATGCTGCGATTGATCCATACAAATAAAGCCGTGGGAACATCCATCTTCCATAGAAAAGGAAATGGTTATTCACCAGGTATCGACCACATGCATCTTCATTCACATCTAGCACTGGTTAATTCTGTGTTTATTAGAAAGAATGTGTTTTGTCCTTTAGCAAGAAAGCAAGTAATTCGTCACCCGGTAACAGGAGAAGATAAAGTCACACAGATAAAAGTAATGCAATTGCAAACCCAGAGTTTTTTAAATGCAGCTTTTGCCATCTTACCTTCATACGTCTCCAATATGTGCACGGTGTCGCCTATTTGCAAGGAGAGTTCATCCGGGCCCCTGGCGTCGTAGTTGTAGAGAGCTGCAGAGAGGAAACACTGCCATTAGCTCCTGGAGACAACACAGCTTGCAGGATTTTTGTTTCTCCACATAATTACTTTTATCACTCGCTGTTGCCATTCTCAGCCTTCTTGTAACAGACTTCATGAAAACACAATTTCTAAAAATCTGGCCAAGTCTTTCAATCCATTTCCCCCTGTAACACACCACAAGTCCACTTTCCAAAGACAGTCCCTGACTTCATTTATAACACTTCGCTTCTTCATAACAATACACTCGTATTTTTTTTTGTTGGACTTATCCATCTTCCAGTATTTTGTGTCAATTCCACACAGTTCTGTAATGAACCGCACAGTCTCTCACTGTCACACAGAAAACCTACAAGAAAACCTGACTTACCACCACTAACATTAAAGAATGATTTTTCAGTCCCTTCATAGAATCACAGAGCCATTCAGGTTGGAAGAAACCCGTGGTATCATGGAGTCCAACCATCAGCCCCACTCTACAAAGTTCTCCCCTACACCAGATCCCTCAACACCACATCCAATCTACTCTTAAACGCAGTCAGGGATGGGGACTCCACCCCCACCTTGGGCAGCCCATTCCAGGCTCTGACCACTCTTGCTGGGAAGAATTCTTTCCTAATGTCCAGCCTAACCCTACCCTGCTGCAGCTTCCAGCCACTCCTTGTTCTACTGCTAATTCCCTGTGAGAAGAAACCAGTACCAACCTCTCTACAATGCCCTTTCAAGTAGTTATAGAGTGATGAGGTTTCCCCTGCATTTATTTACTGCATGCTATATTTAAAAACAACACAATGTCAGAATTCCTGAGTGCCAGAGGTCCTGTATTCATGGGAGAGACCAATCCTATCCCTCATTTTACAGTATTATAATTAAGCTATCGTACCTTTACTCATCAGCAAGCCCTGACAGCACCCACAACCTACACCACCACAATCTCCACATTCACCAAATGCACTTGTTATCACAAATATTCCTGGGTGGCTCTGGTATTGAGCAGGGTGAGGAGAGAGAACAAAGTGAAAATCATTTCCCCTCCAGGGCTGAATTCAGAGAAAGCCTGGAATTCTACCACCCAGCAACAGGCACAACATGGGAGACATGAAGGACCACACTGATGGTGGTCATCACACACAGCTGGTGTCAATACTGGGGATTAAAAGCAGAGCAGAAAGGATGCTGGACTGAGGGAAAGGCTCCAATTTCTTTAGATGCACCTAGATAGCAAATCTCACAGCTATGTGTGCCAAAAGTGACCAATGGAGGTCATGAGTCCCAGCTCAAACCTTGGAGGAGAGTGCTCATCCCTGCCCCCCAGACAGTGGTCTCTTCCACCCTTGGCCACTCATGCCTTGAAGGAGCACTGGATGAACACCTTCAGCCAGCAATGAAGTCAACAGCAAGTATGGAAACGCTGGAAACGGCTCTTGCCCCGCGGCCACCGACCCACTGGCTGCCTGTGCTCGGCCAGACCTACCTCATCCTGGTCCCACGAGTAACTTTGGAGGGAACAAAAACTGGTTTGCTTTGAAGCAAACAGTCACCAGGTATACACTGCCAGAGGTGATTCCATGGGAAAGATGCATTCTCTCACTCACCAAAGAAATGACGTCATAACAGATAAACAGAAATCACAGGGGGGATTTTTGGTTTTTAAAGAACTGGCTGCAAAGAAAGCAGAGTTCTTGAAAACTGCCATCTTCAGAAGATAACAAAATACAACCAAATAGGAGTAATTCAAAGGCCCATTCACCCCCCCCCCTCCCCCCTTCTCAAAAGAAAAACTGGAAACTGAGCACTGAGATCAGAAATGCCCAGAAATGTCTCTGGCAAATAATGCTGCAAACTAGGTTTAGCTGGAAAAAAAAACATGAATAATCTGAAAACCAAAACAGTTATGACTCCTAGAGCTAGATTTTTATGTTTCATATGAAGCAAACTCTCTGTAAGAAACAAAATCTTTCAATACCAGGTAGGGCCCTCGTGACTGAAGGCAGAGACTCCAGTATTTCACAAAAGTCAAGTTAATGAACCACACTCAAGGTGGACCCATAGAAGTTTTTGCACAGCTCTGTGCAAAGAACAGCTTTGAAAAAATCCCTGAGTTTCTTACTATTTGTCATTACTCTTTGGGAAGTGAAAGCATTTTTGGGATATGAGAGTTACCTCAAAACTTCCTATCACCTCTCAGATAAACCACTCGCCTCTCTTTCTACGTGAGTTTCGAGGAACACAGAAGTGCTCCAGTGGGACTCTTAGAAATTATTACTGGAACAGAAAGATAAGTTCTGTGTAAATCCCCTTCTCACAGGAAATCTTCACAGTTGTTCAGTCCAAAAGAGTTCACGGGACATAAGCACCACATGTTGTACTCATTACTGGTCACAAAGCACTTCCAAAACCACCTCAAGCTTAAAAACTACAGCAAAAGGCCAAAAGCCACCGTTCTAAAGGCAATGAGAGACCAGACCCAGGAAGGACTCCCCACTTACCTGCCCAAGCTCTCCTATTCCCAAGCAGTCCCAAGAATTAGGCTGGAGCCCATATTACACAGAAGATCAACAACACGAATTACATCTATAAAAACCGGTAACTGGAGAAAAATACTTTGTTTGATCTCAAATCTGCTAATCGGTTTAGCCTCAGGTACTCAAGCAGCAAACATCCAAAAAGGCATGTGAGAAGGTCTAATCCCACCACGAGGAGAGGGCACGGTGCCCAGCGCTGCCTCCAACTGTGGCTGCAGCTTCATTTCAACCTCCTGGAGTTACTGAGTTTGTCCCCAGAATTTATCAAATTCCAGCTCACAGCGTTACCAACAACGAATATACGAAGGGCTTCCCTGGCCCTTTTCTCAGTGGAACCCACTCCTGCAGGCCTTAGAGTTAAAAAGTGGATAGATATATTGGAGTGCAAAAATGAAAAAATAAAAAAAAAAATATGAGAAAGCAATTTGGAAAAGCAAATACAGCACATGGTGTAAGATTATGAAGAGAGGAGAAAACGCTTTAGGGTAAAAAAATAAAGGTCAAATGCATCGCAGAAAGTACTATAGAAAGTATTTAAATGAAGGCTTTAGAAATTAATATAGTTTTATCAACATCAAAACAAACCAAGCTAACTATTCCTGTTTTAATGGTTTTGATAACTTTTTCATTATTGAAGAGAGACAAACCCTCCCTCCCAGGTGTATGAAGTATTTCAAAGCCATAGTCACTGTTCCACAAGAGAAGGTTCTGTGAAAAACACATTAACAACACTGAAAGTTGTGAACTGCTCTGAGCAGAGGGATGTTAATGACGGTGAGTACACGGCACGGGACACTTCACTCAGTAACACTCATCAGAAATGTCAGTTGACAAAGATACACAGTTGATCCAAGCTCCTCCAAACCTGTGGGCGGTTGGAGGTCAGCACCCAACTCCATCCCTCGGGTCTTCATTTAGATCTCTTGAACCCTCACAGCTGTCCCTAGAGTCAAAACGACCAGAGGGTGCCCAACACGTCCAAAGATGAATCCATCTCAAGTCTTTCACCTTCAGGACCATGATGAGCCACATCACTACCTCCTACCCGACATCCCAGTCAGGAAAAATTCACGTTATGACAGATTTAGAACAGTCCTGTATGCAATTCACACTTAAGCTAAGCATTTCTCAAACATTTAAATGGAATAACACTAAGGATCAAAGGCATCTATGAATAAAAGACATGAAAATTCATATGCAAGAGCACTAACTGGTGTCTGTCATAAAAGGAAGGTCACGTAACGGGAGCTTCACAGCAATGACCAGCTCTTTTGACGAAGAAAACAGTCATCAAGTGCTGATTATTGCCCACAACAGCTCCCACTGACCTGAAGCAAATAAGAAGCAACAGCCAAGGAGGGAAGACATATATTTAGAAATATGTGTGAAAAATATGTCTACAAAAAACCCCCAATTTTTAAAAATCACATATTCGGCTTGCAGCAGCATTGGGTTGAAGCAAACAACCAAAATAACTATAAAGTGCGTTCCACCCCTGTGATCACACAACAAGGCCTGAACTACACTACATATTCCTACGTAAGCTCCCTCTTGGCATAGTTTTTTTATGTAGAGTGACATCAAAAGATGTTATGACAGATAAAATGTTTGGTTGGAGCAAACAACAAGGTTTTAATTAAAGGAAAAGACAAAACTTGGAGAAATAAAGCATGGAACTGGCATGCTTGTATTTTGTCTGATCAACCACATTCTGAGTCACCATTTAAAATATTTAACAGCCTGAAGCGTAACTTCAAAATTTTCTATTTTTTTTAATAAAATAAGTTTTGCTTACTTTGGAAAATCCAGTTCTCAGTGTGACAGATTTTTAGGCTGGAGAGTTCCAAACTAAATGAAACCCTGGGAATATTTAGACCAAGTAAGGTTATGCCTCCCCATTGGGCTTGAATTGGGAACCAAGGCTCAGTGGTTTGGCAAAGGAGGCAGCCTCCCAAGTTAGAAAACCCTTTGCTACAACGTACAACCGAGGTAAGGAACCTGGTTATTAAAGCATCAAAAGATTTATGGCTGAGACCTGGCAAACACAAGTTACTCTCATACCAAAACAGTGTCACAGAACCACAGAATGGTTTGGGTTGGAAGGGACCTTAAAGATCATCCAGTGTCACCCCCTGCCCTGGGCAAGGACACCTCTCACCAGACCAGGTTGCTCCAAGTCCCATCCAGCCTGGCCTTGAACCCCTCCAGGGATGGGGCAGCCACAGCTTCTCTGGGCAACCTGGGCCAGGCTCTCACCACCCTCACACCAAAGAATGTGAATTCTGAGTTTCAGCTCTGAGATATACCGAGCAGAACTGGAATGGCAAAAGAGAAAACACAGTCACAGTGACAAAACCATCCTGAAGCCACCTCTCAGTCCAACACCCCAGGACAGAAGGTCTCAGCACCATCAAAAATGGTTGTTCTCATCAGCTGTGGTTTCAGCCGAGCGACTCTCTGGGTGAAGGCTCTCCCTGCTCCCCTCCTCCTCCTCCTCCTCCACAAAGCACTTTGACAGAAAAGGACTGAAGTGCCAACAGCCATGGATTAGTGTGGGCATAGAAAGAGCGTTTTTTTTTGACTCTGAATTGATAAAGAAAGGAACAATGAATAGGGCATTACAGTAATTGCACTAAAAACCCATTTACTGCTCAAGAATTCAAAACAAACACCTCTACGGAGCTGCACTCATTAATCTCCATGCATTAGAAAAATGGGGAGCGGAACACTAGAAGAATTAGAGAGAGGTGACAGAGGGGTAAAAAAAGGAAAAAAGCAAACAAAGATAACACCAATATCTACTGAAAGAGCTTTTCTCTGGCGCTATGAAAGGTGGGGTATCTCGAGGTACCGTAAAAACCTTACAGTGTAATATTCCCTGGAATTACTTTGCATTAGAGACTGTGTTAATCACTCCACACTTTGGAAAGAAAGCAAAACTACATTTAATACATTATCAGCTTTATTTTACACTGTCTTATTGAAAAAAAAAAAAATATCCCCAAATCATTACTGTGCATTTTCCATAAAAGCAGGCTGAACCCACAGAAGCGAGGGCAAAGTCTCTGGCAAATTCTCTGGTAGTAAAAATAAAAGAAACTCACAGGTTTTCCTCCTATTTTCTCTAAAAGGAAAGTGATTGCCTTCAGTATGAGACTCTTTAGTCCCCTGTTATTTACCCAGAGAAGTTTCCAATTTTTACAGCTCGGGCCAATGGAAAAGGAAGGAAAGAAAACAAAAAAGCAGTGTACAAGTCAGGAGCTGCACCTAAGATCTTACTGGCTAAACCCATGAACGCCACTTATCCCGGGTACCTCTCCGGCAGGACTAGACTAAATCCAGCAAGTTTAAATAGATGGTAAGGATTTACTCTCATTTTCCCTTACAAAGGGGAGATCATCCCTCTTTCCTCCAGCTGAGCAGCAAATACCTGGGGAAAAATACATGAAAATGGCTCATGTGGGCACTAATCCCACGTGAGCCCGGGAGCGCTGTCTCTCCTTCATGAACACGGGACATCCGACAAGGGTTAGAGGATCCTGCACATGGACTCTGGCACCCCAAAAACTGAAATCCAGGCAGAGAGAGCCTGCCCTCTCTTTTCCCAAGGAAGGGCACAAAACATTCACGGGAATAAATTCTGCATTTGGAGGTGCAGCACTGAGTGTCAGCAGAGCACGGGTCAGACAGAGCAAAGGGCCACCCCAGCCCCTCCAAACACAGCTCAGCACGTCAGGTCTTATACCAGAGGGCAACACAGGGCAGCCACATGTTTCGTGACACAGCTGATGCCTTATTCCTACCCAACATGAATTAATAAGCTGAGAAAACTTCATCAATACACAGCAATTCCCAAACTTAAGTCATGTTGCCTTCCCGAGGTGTAACCACCCTGTCTGTGTCCTGCAGGCAGAGCTCCAGATGCGCGCTCGGTCTTTCTGCACCCACTTTAAAATAAAAGATTAAAAAAGGAAGAGTCCTGGATCTAACCAAGATTATCAAGAACCATGTTCAGGTTCTTGCTTTTCACAGAATGAGGTGGGGTTGAAAGGGACCCCTGGAGATCACCCAGTCCAACCCCCTGCCACAGCAGGTCCACCCGGAGCAGGTTGCACATGGTTTTTGTCTCCAGAGACAGAGACTCCACCATGGCTCTGCACAGCCCCTGCCAGGGCTCTGCCACCCTCAGAGCAAAGAAGTTCCTTTTCTTCCTCTTCCCCCTTTTAAGCCAAATCCTGTTCTTTTTACGAAGCTGATGCAGTATGATGCCAGCTCACTCTTTAAACAGCTTTCTCCCTCCTCCTTCGTGCTACTTCATCAGTATTCAGAGTACTTCACCACTAAGTACTCAGGGTATAAAGCTGAAACTAGTGTTTAAAAAACAAAAAAAAAAGATATCATTATTGACTATCGCAGCATTAATAATGTGCCATAATGCACAGCTAACAGAAACACAATCAACAACATCCAAATTGATTTTTAATATTAAAAAGGACATTAACTGAAACACATTGGATGCACAAAGTAATCACAGCACCCCAAGCTCTTAAGAGTGGCTTCTGTAGAAAACCAAGATGCTGATTTCAACAAACAGAAAACATTAGTGAGAGGCAGATGCCTTGGCATCTGTCTTCTGGTAACACAGAATCACAAAGTAAGAGAGTTTTGATGTTCCCTTGCATTTCCTACATTTCACTGGGGGTCACTAAGTGGTAAGTGGGCTTATACACAGCGTCCTCAAAGGCAGACAGCACTGTGCTTACCACCCTGCACACCAAGAACAGACTTTGGTGCTTTTAAGTAACTCAAATTCAAGACAGGCTCTACCTGAAGTCTTTACAAAATTCACAAAGCCTTCAATATTGCTATGCATAAAACGCATCTCATGCTGCAGGAAGGAAGGAAAAGAGTTAAATGCTGGATGGGAGAAGGAACTAGTTCTGCTTATGGGCAACACTGGCAGAAGATGAAATGGGAATGAACTGGGCATGAGTCAACAACAGGTCATGTCATTAGAGGTTCCCCAAAAGATGGTAAGTGACCCATGCTGGCAGCGCTGCAGCTCCCCACCCAGTCCTAGCTGATGGGTCTCCAGCTGCATGTCCCTGTCCCTTCCCTTGCACCCACACTGCTGCCCACCTCAACTTTCTGCCAACAGTTGCAAGGAGCTCAACTAGCTCAAAACCTCAATGATTTTTCTGGAATAGCTCCGTAAATAACTCCAAGCAATTGGGGAAAACCAGCAAGGGCAGAAGAGCGAGGCAGTAGCATGTGGCCAAGCACAGGAGGGCAACAGCATCAACTCCAACAAACTCCACCTGCAGCCTTCAGAGAAGGTGCCAAACAGAGCCGTGCAGTTCAGAACTGTCCTCCAAACACAGAACCAGGTGCAAACATCCCCAAAGGCAACAACCAGCGTATGAAAGGGACTGTATTAGTCACATGCACAGCACAGGAACATCCCAAAGTCCTTCCCAACTCAGTGCTCCAGGCTAAAAAAGCACAAATTATGGTCAAACTCTGGACAGGCACTGAGCTCAACCACGAGCTGGTCCTCAAGAAGGGCATAAAGATTCTTAAGAGACTGGGAGCAGCACATCTTACACAGGTTGGGTAGAAGACTGGTTGTGGATGACAGCCACAGCCTGAGGTACTCAGGTCCTCAGGACCTCCACCCTTCACAGGATACAGCAGAACCTTTCTGAAAATACTTTTCCAGCTTTCTGCTGGCAGGCAAAAGCCAGCAAGAAAGAAGCCCAGCTATATCTGCACAAGGATTTTAATAAAACCAATCCACACCACCCCCATCTTCGCTCCATCAGAAGACATTTGGAGCATCAGTCCCCTGCTTCAAGCTGCTCCCTTCCAACTGCAGCAGGTCTCTAGTGCACTGAACATAATTTTGCACAGAGGGTGTCTTTCACTAAGCCTTTCTATAGCACTGAGCTTAATGTCACAGCTATATTTTAATAGGCCTTTCAATGACTCTAAAAATCAAGTTCAACACAATAAAACTGCTATCACGCTACTGTGCAAATAGTTAGCAAAAAGCCAGCCCCTGCAAGATGCTACTCCCTGCAATATAGAGCTGCTGATGCAAAGCAAAAAGCCTAAAGCAAGGGAAAAACGGGGCGATGGGAAGGAGTTTTCATTTCCTACTGTTCTTCCTTCTCAGCATTTCCACAAGGGAAAACAAAATCAGAATTCCTCTGCCGCCTTCTCAGAAAACTTATGGAGTGGGAAAGAGAGAAGGAGCTTTAAGCCTTTCACACTTCAAACTTAACTCCATTTATTTTCACCTGCCATCACCTTATTTGTCTCTCAGTCCTTCAAGCTGTCTCCAAGAGCAAGAACTGCAGAAAAAAGAGCACGGATCCAGAGCCAAATAACCCCTGAGGAACTTGTCCTGCTTTCTTAGAAACAACAGTCAAAGAGAAGAATTACCTGCTAAGAGCCACAGTTTGATCCACCAACACTTTCCCTTTCCTACAAGAGCTAGGCTATTGCAGAAAGAGGAAATAGGTGATATTTTTCCTGCAGTCGTATCTTATACCAGAATTAATGTAAAAACGTAACCATGGAACCGAGTCAAACTGCACTGAATGCATTAAAAGATTAGAGAGGCATTTTGCAAAAAACAGGGAAAAATTGTTTTTCTCCAAACCAGTAAGAAATCACATGCCTCGTGCCACTTCCAGAGGAGTTGGCTCAGCAGCCAGCCTCAACAAAGAGCCACTGTCTGGCTCCCTCCAGACCAGAGTCAGTCTCATCATCAACCCCTTCCCACTAGAAACTGCCCTCACAGGGAGCTCGTAACCAAACTCCCCATTTCCCACCTAAGGGGAATCCCTGGAGCCCCTACTAATTTTTATGTTCATTCTGAAAGAAACAGGCAGGAGGGAATGTAACTAATATGGCATTCCTAGTCTTTAAAAGCCCAGCATCACATTTTAGTCTCTCCATAAATCAAATACACAAACTTCGGGGAAGCGAGGAAAGCTGGAGTAGAGAAACACCCAAAAGTTCTGCTTATGGACATTGAACTCCACGCCCTTTTGTGCAACAGCAACCTAGATTTATAGTCACAATCTGATCATTCTAAAGCCTTTCCTAGTCTAACTAGAGTTGATCTAGCCCAATAATCTATCACAAATGAACGTGGGAAACTCTCAGATGAGACCGTCCCACCAGCAGCCACTGAGTCCTGTCCCACTGACCGATTTGGTTCCCCATTGCTAGGCCAACCCTCAGAAACACATCAAAGGTGACCCTGTAAATTATACCCTTACTCCCCTGAGCCTCAAAAATCAGCCTCGTTAATTCAGGATAGCTCAAGGCTGTAACTCTTTATTTCCTAAGCAGAACCACCCCGAGAGGGAGGGAGTATTTTAAAAACACCACTGATCACACAGAATCACAGAATCTCAGGGATCAGAAGGGACCTTGAAAGATCATCTAGTCCAATCCCCCTGCCAAGGCAGGGACACCCAGAGCACATCACAGAGATGGTCACGTCTATTAATGCCAGCAGGGTGTTTAAGGTGCCACAAACCCAGCAGTAACTTGCCAACTTGTGGCTATAAGAGAAAAATATTTTAACTATTCTTTATTTTTCGCATGTTATCTTCCCAGCATCATTTTATATTTCCCCACGTTCCTCATGTCAATGTTAGGGAAGCATCAAGAGACTGTATTATACAAACACAACACACGAACTCCTAAGCTTAGAGTTTCTATCTTGATGTAAGAACAGCTCCCGGATCAGCACACAGTGTTATAGATGGTATCACACCTGGACTGGAAAGGCTTACACAGTTCTCCTAATAGTTCAGATATTCAAGTCCTTATAGCACTGGAACTTCTTCCAGAGGTCAGCTGAGAACACGTTCACCTCCCTGTGCTCTAACTGCAGAAACCAGCATCTGCTGCATTTCAGCCCAAACTGCACTTTCTGTGTTTAAGGCACAAACCTGAACCCGTTAAATCACTCGCTTATCACAGTTCAGTAAATAAACTGAGGCCTCTTTTGCAGCAAAAGGGCTTGATAAAGATCTGATAATAAATCATTTCAAGGAATACATTCAACTAGAAAATCAAACACCAGCTGAACCCACACAAAACTTCGAAAAATGTAAACAGCACTGCAACTGACTAATTCTCCCAAGCCTTTATTAAAGAGTGCTTATCTGGCTATATCCAGTCCACTGCCTTATTTTTCAGGAATAAGAATTCCCACAGAGCTGGAAGCCGAGCTGCTTTAGGCACTCCTCACAGCCTCACTTGCTTCTCAAGGAAGTTTTCTTCCCAAATAAAACCTGGCTAATGGGACACCCTACCCGTCACACGTGCGGTGTCCACTGACTAAAGGAGTAACTCCCCATCCCTGTTGCAGGCACGATTACAAGGCAAAACTGGTTTAACGAAGGATTTGCTCTAATCACATTAAGACTTGCACATGTGCTGCTTGTATCAACACCCCAGTAGCACAATTCACCAAGAGACCAGATCGGACTAAACGGAGCCTGAAGTCCAGTTCCCTTAATCAGCATCTTAGAGAGGCACTGAGACCTTACAGCAGGCACTGCTGTATCAGCCACCAGTAACTCCCTCCTCTTGTTGGCACCTTATCAGTCCTGGAGCCGTTTAGGACAGCAATGCTGAGCAGTAAAGCGATCCAATCTAACGTAACTGCAGATGTCTCTATTATCCAGATGACTGTCTAATGCTTTTGGGGGTTTTTTTTAATCCTTTTAGACTCTTAGTTACAGCAAAACACTCAAGAACAAACCAACCAATAAACAAAGTGTAATACAACAAATACCAAAAGAATATTTGGCTCTCCATCAAAAGTTGGAGTTGGGTTTTGTCCCGTTTGACTCACACACTATGGAAACTACTGCCTAAGAAATACCTCTGCGCCACAGAAATAGCTGTTCTCCTCTCCAGCCACTCAACTCGTGAGCAAGAACAACTGTTTTCTCAGCAGAAGAGCTCAGTAACTGAAAACTCTGGGAAAGGGATCTTTATCTACTGCTTCGATCCCTTCCACTGCTTTGTCATATGTCACTAAGCCCATTTTAAAAGGAAGCCCGTGCCACCCGCTGTGTCTGTGTCTTGCAGGAATTCCAGGCTGCACTTCTGCTCACCACTGCCCATCACCTGGGAAGTCCATAGGAAACAAAGATCATCTACTTTATGCCCATCTGAAGAGATGCAATAAAAAGCACAGACCAGATTCAACACGGTCACCCCGGGGTGGAAGCCAGAGTGCCAGAAGTGAGAAGCATTGCTGCCAGGCTGTCCAGAAAGGAGGCAGAGTCAGATACTGCCAAACCAAAGACATACCTTCCACAGAATAACTCTGATTTGAAACAGAAGCCGAACAACCCCCAGAACTAAACTAAAAAACCCCACAAACCACTTGTTTTTAAACCAACTTACTAAAAACACTATTGGTAAAACCACTGCTTTAGTTACACCACTTACCCTTTGCAGTGGAGAGGTCACAGAGATCACGTCACAGAGGAAGGAAAAAAAAAACACCAACAAGAAAAACCCCTCATCCAACCCCAAAAACCACAGCAGCCTCAGAAGGGAGGGGAAATAAAGTCTTCCAAGTCTATTCCACCTAAGACTCTTGGTCAAAGAAGCATCAGGAAGGCTCTGGATGGAAACACAACCAACATCTCCCATCAATGTGAGGGGTGAAGTCTCCAGGTGAGTAGGAAGGAAGAAATGCCATTAAGAACAAGACAACGGGCGATGCCTGCAGAAAACTGAAAACAACCAGGTAGTGAGAAAGCTTTTGTGTATAACCCCATTTTCCCCAAAAGAGCCAAAGCAATACCTTGCTATCCATGGAGCCAAGCATGGAGCTCATCTGGCACCAAGGCCAGACACCAGGCAACACCACCACTACCTCACAGCAGAGACACCACACTACAGGCTTGAATATAAGCATTATTTTCTATATATCAGAGTTAGGAATGAGTCACAGATCATCTGACACAGAACAGCAGAAATGGTAACGTGCTCCTGCGAGACCCCAAAGCAGGAGGAAAACAATAAACAAGAGGAGGACAAGCTTTTCAACCCCAGGCTCTATGACACGGCAGAAGCAAGGATGCAGGGACTCACAGCCCACCATAAGGCAGTCACCATAGTAGTTACTGAGGGAGTAAGCACAGGATTTGGGTCCACTGACCAACAGGACAAATCAAGCAACAGACAATGAACAAACCCTCTTTTACCTCTTCCCATCACTTAATATAATAATTAAAGGTAAAAACGCCACTTCTTGACATCATGACTTCAGCTTTTATTCCTATGCTCATGTTTTGGGAGACTAACCTTAAGTTTCACCAAAAGAAAGCTTGAAGGTACCCACAGACCCTTGTCTGTAACTTTTCTGACCCAGGCGACTCGCTTAGCCATATCACTTAGTCATTACAACTGCAGTGCAACAGAGGACAGTATTTATAGGACATTCCAAGCCACTGCCTTGATTATCTGCAGTCGTTTCAGGGTCACGGTTTGTTCACTGGAGTCATATGCACAGCAGATTTTTTTTATTTTTTTGAGAGCAAGCGGCCGTTTAAATTGTTCACCATCTGTGTCAAGACTTGGAAACTCAAATTTATCATCAGCTACTTCCATCTGGCTCAGCATGGAGAGATTTCCTGTTTCAGGGTCCAGTGCAGGAATACTTTCTGCATTCCCGGGTGCCTTCATTTCACTCCAGCTCTGATTCGCAGCCCTCCCTGCTGACAATACTCTACACACACCCCGCCGAAGCAGAAGCAGCTCCTCAACAAAACCACCCAACTCCACTCACTGAACCATTCCCCACGGCCACTGTGTTTTCCTGCAGAGCAGCTGGCAGGACTGGGAGGATGCTGAAGGCTAAAGCAGGAGCTGGGAGGCAGGCATGCTGCTGGAGACACAGGTAACATCAGAGCTGTTGATCCCGTACCCCTGCCACCTTCCAGAGACCCCCTTTAGCCCTATGCAGGGACCACAGGCACCATCAGCACCAGAGGTTACCATCTTACTGCTGGAATTTTACTTTTTTTTTTTTTTTAATTCCACATATGGAAGTTCAGATAGCCCTCCTCTCCTAACAGAGCACAGCTGAAGGTCCTTAAGCATTAGATCTGGGTACAGTCCGGCATCATTAACTCCTTTGGCAGCAGCAACCTCCTCCTGGGACCTTCAGGGTATTCAGCCACCTTCCCTAAGGTTATTTTATTATGCTCAACTTCAAACCAAGTGATGTCAGCATTTCCGTGCTTTGTTTGGAGAAGTAGGAACAGGCAGGCAAACACAAACACCCGAGGCTGGGCTTCCAAAAGGTGTCTAGATGCTTGAAGCTGCTTCACAAAGCTCTTTTCCTTAGTTGGGGGGGCAGGAGGGGTCATCATCTGATTGGTCTAATTGGTCAAAACCACGACAACCAGGTAGGAACTCACCACACCAAGCCACGAGGCTCCTCCATAAAGAGAACAATTTTTCACAATGCCACCACCCATGGGACTCCTCAGGGACTCCTACGTTCCCACAGCACCTTCCCGAAACCCCTGCATCCTGCTCAGGACCGGAGCTGCTCAGGCAGGTTTTCAAGCCCAATATTGACCGATTTGTGTAGTACAAAGGTTAAAGTGACACAGCTGCCACACCACTAGAGACGTACGGAACAGAGTGCCATAAGAAACCGAGTGCCTACAGTATATACCAAATTGTGCCCCTTGCACTTCCACTTGTGGGCATAACTTACACAGCAAGCCCTACACTGCTCAGCACTTGCATTTTCTAATGGGTTAATAGAAAGACATTCTGCAACTCCCAACACCCTGTGGTAAAATCAGCCACCACAAACCTCTGAAAACAGGTTATAGAAAGGTCTGTGCTAAACACCAACAGTTATCGAAATAAAGCAGAAGTGCTAAGAAATATTATTTGAGAAAAACCCCAAATTCAAGTATCTTGGCCCACAGTTACTTTAGTTACTCATCCATCTGGTTGCTTTGTTATGAATATGGATACATGATTACACATAACAGTTCTCAATGTAATTATTTCAGTTTAGTTACAAAGCTATATGGAGCAGAAAAATATTTCCACAGATATTCCATATTTTGCTGATAAAAGTGAAATTCAGCAACTGCTGCCTCTTGTATTACAAGTCTTTACATCAGAAATCAGATTTAACGCACAAATTACATAAACATGAGAAGATAAATAATACTATAAATGCATAAACGTTTTTCACAACTACTGCCTGAAAACGTAGATAAAGTTTCAGAATTGCAAGAATTATCTATTTTTTAATATTCTTCCCATTCAGACAGGGCATGATTTCAATTACCCCCCCAAGCTAAAGGAGGAAAGTATTCCGGTAACTCATTAAGGAATTCATTAAAGCGTCATTCAGAAAACCACTGCTGTTAGAATAGCCTTGGGATCTACCACGGGCCAAAAAACAGAATTAAAAACATTTTTAAACTTAAAAAAAAAAAAAAAAAAAGGAGAAGATATGCTAGTTTCTCAGTGGTCCACCTCCCTTTCAAGGAAGGACCATGAAAAAGAACAACCCACCCATTTCAGAGACAGTGAGAGGCCACCACCGACTGCTTTGTGAACACTCCACACCTGGAGTAAATAGAAGAGGAGACTGACACCTTTAATGGAGTAAATACTTTAAAACTGGATTAGCACTAGTTCCCCATTTGAGCTGGGATTCATTAATATAAGTCAGCTCTCAGCTATTTATCTAAAGTTGGACACATCTACGGGTATTTAACAAGATGTATTGGATTTCAGTCCTGAAGGACTACTAAAGGATTAGACAAAGCATATCCTGCATGTGCTCTACAGCCAACACTGGACAAACTCCAGAAACACAAATATTCCAACAAAACAAAAAAAATATTGTCATGCTTATGCCTGCATTTGCAAGCTGAGAGAAAGGCTTCCCGGAGACGCTGCTTTGACTTTAAGTTGCATCAAGTTTACTTTCCCCTTCCCTGAAAGCATCTGTGCAGAAGGGAAAAAGCATTTGTAACACCAAGAAAGCTGTGCCAGGCATTGCAACACATCTAAAATGAAGATCGTATCAGCACACCTAAATCAAGCGTTTCTGGCAACGGGAGGTGAAGAAGAAAACTACAAAATCCACCAAGAAACTCAGATGGAAACTTAGAAATGGTTTTCCCCCGAAAAACCTTCCATCAGGACCTTGTCCTGTTGTCACTTCCAGAGGATGTAAAGAGTAAATCCTCATCTTGTAAAATTTCCCCCTCCCCTTTTATTTTCTAGGAACAAGAGTGTTAATTCATAGCTGAGAAAATCCTAAACTGACTAAAAACTTCCCCTGCAGAGTTAAAGAAATGCTCTGCATTAGGCTCCTAAGCAGCCAGTCACCTCCAGGAAGGCAGTATGTTTTCTGTGAGGAAAAAAAGTAAAATTTCCAGTAAATCCCTAGAGGAATCACTTCTCTGAACAATCCCAGTCTGCAGCGTTCTCACTGACCTGGATGAAACCCAACAGAGGAGTACACACCGCCTTCCACTTACCTCTATCCCTCCCCAACCTCTTGCTTGCAACAAGTCTTTATTGAGGGAGAGCAACGGTGAGCGCTGAGTAAACTAGCGAGATCAAGCACATGCCTACAGCCTAATTAAAGTCTCTCATTTAGGAAGAAGTGCCTTCATGTTCCGGTCCCTCACCTCTGCTTCACGTGAAATGCATCCAGGGAGTTAAAAGGTATTGTAAGATAGCACAAAATAAAGCTCTAATTGGGGAATAGGGCAGGGTACATGGTCTCCAGGAGAATGAATTTGCACAGGCCTTCTAAAAATGGGAATACACCGATGAATACACGGGCAAATACTGCACAGACATTTTTACCCCATCATTGGGATGTGTTGGAGCTCAGTCCTGCTGTCACTAACAGCACAAAGGTCCTCTCCTGACAGACCTCTCCAAACCTCACTCACAACACAGCACCACTGCGATTCCTAAGGTGCAGCACTAAGATGCAACTTTTTCAATTTCCTAAAAACCTTTTCTTCCCTACCATAAGGGGAGAATATGGAAGAACAAGATCATCAACTCCCTTAGTAAACAAAAGCCTCTATGTGCCACCACCAACCTCAAGCAGCAGAAGCAAGGCAGCAGCACTCGGCCATAGTGCTCTCAATGGCTCTGCTCTGCCCAAATTCCTATCCTCACCTTTCAAAAAGCCATTACAACAGCACAACTCATCTGCAGAATTTATATATAGAATCATGTAATTGTCTAGGATGGAAGGGACCTTTAAGATCATCTAGTCCCACCATCAACCTAACTCTGATAAAATACCATCAGTAACCCATGTCCCTCAGCACAATGCCAACTCTTCTTTAAATCCCTCCAGGGATGGTGCCTCAATCCCTGCCCTGGGCAGCCCAGTCCAAGGCTTAATAATCCTTTCCATGGAAACATTTTTCCTGATCTCCAACCCCAGCTTCCCCTGGTGCAACTTAAGGCAGCTTCCTCTTGTCCCATCGCCTGTGCCTTGGGAGAAGAGACCGACCCTTCCTGGCTACCCCTTCCTTTCAGGGAATTGTAGAGAGCGAGAAGCTCTCCCCTCAGCCTCCTCTTCTCCAGGCTGAAGAATGCCATTCCCCTCAGCTGCTCCTCGCAAGACTCGTGACCTTTGTATCACACCACTCAGTCCACCAACTCGTTACAGTACTCCCCTCGCAATCAAAGAAAAGAAATTTATTTCTTCTGGTTTTAAGATATTTCTATATTCACCTTTTGAAAAACTATCCCAATCTCAGAGAGGCACTAAAATACCCTAACCTTGAAATGTGGCCAAAGTTCATCCTGTTTCAAAGCATCTAAATCAGGCTAATTACAATTTGCTTTGCCATGACACGCATCAGTAACTCACCATCCACAAACATAAAACAGCACAGGACTCCCAATTGCTGTGGCCCATGCTAAAATCAGGGCTGTTTGTGGGAAAGCTTGAACACATCTATATATGTTATAGACATGCAACAACTGTGCATACACACTCATCCAAGTACAGATTCATTTCTAAAAAGCTAGTGTCTTTGATATATACGTTACCTGTGACCTAGTACATGGCATTAGGAAGCACCTACCCAGGCATCACAAGTTCTCCTGAAGCATTAACCCCCAACGCAGCTCCCCATGCAGATATCCAGCCCTTTCTTCATCAAGGTGTGCATTTATGAAGCTGTCCAAAGGCAGGAGCACTTTGCCTGCAAGGCAGGGCCCGCACTTGGCTTAGTGGTCACGGCACAGGCACAATTATCCATGTTTTCCAGTGACTCACCAGGAATACCAGAGGACAGCAGAGTCAGCATCCTGAAAATTAACAGGATTTCAGAGAACGCAAGCCCCATAGCAAGGAAGTTCTCCTTCTCCATCTGACCATGCATGGACATGCCTGGCACTATTTTTCTATTTCCCCGTTTATTAAAATTAAAAAAAAAAAAAACAAACCACAAAAAACTACCACCACAAAAAAAAAGTTAAGCTATGACAGTGGTGGATTAATTACTCCATATCTGCATATATTTCTGAAGAAAAAGGCATCTGAGATAGGGTATTTGTGGTAACCACAATAACTCCAGTTCTACCTCTTATAGCAGCTCTAAGGCCAAAGGAAAAGGATCAAATGGCAGTAGAAGTCAAGAGGATTTGGAAGGCACTAAAGCCACTTTATGCTCTCTCAGAAGCACTGTTGAGGCTCACAGACTTCCCAGAGCAGCTCATCACATCTCCTCTGCACCAGCAAAAGGAAGAACACCAAAATTACAATTCTCGCATCACATTAAAGGCAGGAAATGCGAGACTGAGCAGCCGCTCGGGACACGGAGGGCACAGAGCAGACATAAGCAGCTTCTAGGGCTCTCTGGAAGCCTCTAACATTCCTTCTGAGGAAGCTGCTCACTCAGGTGGCCGTCTCACCAACACCCTCCCCCAGCCACCCCACTGTCTCAGCGAGAGATGAAATACAGAGCCAGGCACCGACACGAAGGAGAGGGATACGCCACGTGGGAAGCAGAGAAAAGCCACTCCAATTCATCTCATCATTTTCCTTCTTCAGCTGATTCCCCAAACATTAATCTAATAACCATACTATCCCTTTACATCCACACCCATTCCCCATCCACCACGCTGAGCCCCAAATTCTCTCAGGAAGCGGAGCTGAGTCACACTCACAACTGCCTGCCGAGATAACGCCTGGGCACTACGAGACAGCATTCCTCCGGCAATAAATGCAGTTTCCACATGTGCTGGACATCCAGCATCACCTGCAAACCCCACAATGCAGGGTGGGAAGGGGTGAGGAGGAGGAGAGTTCCTTAACACACCTGTATCCCATCACAGTCTCAGCACAGGTGTGTTGTGTTGCAGGAATTTATTCCAACCTCATCAGAGCCAGCAAATCTTTGGGGCTGGAGACGTGAAGACGGCTCAGCTGTGCACAGCAACACCCAAGTCAAGAGGAGGAAAAAGGCACCTTTGTGTATTACATCATACACACTTGTATATTTCATATATACACAGTTTATAGATACACACAGGTACCTACACCAACAGGGTTCTGAGCTCCCACAACTGCAACATGAGTAACATAACCCACAAGAAGAGATACTTTCTTGTGATTTCTGCTTTAGTAAAGCACACACACTAACTATATTATATGCATATGACTAAGGTGGCAGTTCCATTAACAACCCAATTAACATCAATCAATTAAGAGTTCAATTAAGTGGAAAGAGGCAGATGTTTCTGTTCCACCATCAGACTCCACAAGTGGCCACAGTAAATAGTGAGGAACAAAAATACTCATTTATGAGCATGTTCACCTTAACCGTGCCTTCTCCAGTTCTGCTTGGGACTACGGAGCTGCCACTTCTCTCCACAGCCTGAACGTTTCAGAAGCCAGCTTTTTTGGCAACACAGAGACACGTAAAACACATACAGCTAAACTGAACATGCATCTTCCTCAGGAGGAAACCCAGCGACTCCAAAGAGAAGCTCTCCCTCCCAAACTGGTGTCTGACAGCACAGCACCGGCCAGTGAATCACAGCGCTCCATTAGCTCTAAAGCCGATTTTATCTCCTTGCAACACCACGTCCACTTTCACCTCTCACACCCCTGCAGTTCAGCAGAGAATTACCCTAATTCTGCTGAGGATCACCCCTCCCAGCTAACTTGGGAGGAAAAGGAAAAAAAACTATCATAGACAAACAAACCTATTACAAAACCATAACAAACTTCACTCCGGAGCAGCGGACACAAACAAAAACCACCACCTGAGCCCCAGTCGAGCACATAATCTCCTGCTTTTCTAAACTGTAAAACAATTTATTTTTTAATTACACTGAAGTCTAGTTCTTTTACTACACATGCAATTTCCTACACTGCCTATCCAAATACACTTAAAGTGTATTTTAAAATACTCTGTTTACTCCATGTTTCTTACTCCCCTCACCCCTTCAAAAGCACTTCCAAGACATCGATTCCTGGAAACCCAGGTTGGGGAAATCTCCTTCACCGCAGTGATAGACACAAGTCTATCCTACAAAAGAACTTGCTTTCGAGCATTACTGATTTGTACCAGTGGTGTAGAGGATTATTTGCTCCAGCAGCTCAGAAATACCCTACCTGAAGCAGGTATTTTGAAAAACTTAATGAGTAGCTGCCATCCCAGCATTTCTGCTTTCTTACAGTCATCCTGCCTCCTCAGCGCTGGCATTTCCCCCAGCTCTCACACCATGTAACTGGCCATCTAGGATCTGCTAGTTATTTAAAAGCCATGCTCTCCTTTTCTAGGGATGCTCACCCAGAATTTAAAACTCATCCCTAAAACTCACTTGGGCTCTACTTCAACCCAGAAACGCCCTTCTTCCTGCTCACATTGTTTACACGAGGCTTAGCCGTGGCTAAATATGAAAAGTAAATTGTTCTTCACAACCAGCAGAGTCCAAGAATGGTGGCAGACACTGAACTTTGCATTTCCAAATTGAATACTCAGATTTATTATTTCCTTCCCCAAGACGATCGCTCTCACTCAAGCCAGTAAAGTCTTCTTCTCCACAACCCCCAAATCAATGCTTTCATCAAAACGAAACATCTTCATTATCAGCACGGGCGCCCTCGGTACAACACTGCCCCGAACCACTCCAGAGTTTGGTTCCAATTAATGAAAAGCTGAGAGGTTCTAACCACAGAGAACAATCCCCCTCTGTTTGAGAGGGGCGGAAGAAGCAAGAGCTCGAAATGGATCCCCGGGCGGCAGCGCACAGGGGGGAACCCCTCATCTGTATGAGAATCACACTCCCCGCACAACCAGAAGCCTTTTCCCTCGGTGGCCTTAAACCAAAAGGAAAGCCTTTTCCCTCCGTGGCTTTAAACCCACCCAGCCTCTCCCCGGGCCCGGGGGGGGGGGACAGGAGAGGGGGGAGCATCACCAT